>VXBC01001367.1:351034-393934 GCA_013399945.1 Ploceus nigricollis | reverse complement strand
GTGTGGGTTTGTTCAGGGTTTTTTTAAATCCTGAGAGTGGTTGTAAGCTCTAATGGAATTTTTTTTTTAGTACAGTCTCATCCTTTTGTGGATTGTCTAATGTCTGACAGGGTGTTAATGCATTCTGAATCCTTTCCCTTGGTCAGGACAATCACAGCATCTTGATTTCATGAACTTAGCATTTTATAGGTGTCTTTGAAAATTCTACACCTCTGACAAATTTGGTTGGATTCAGCCAGCCAGTTTCCAAGTGGAGGAACACCCATCAAACCCCTCCCCCCCACCAACGCTTCCTGTTTGAGGCTGATTTGCTTCACAATTTGGGGTACAATAGATTAAATTTTACCTCAACATTTCACAAATTTTCCTTCACATCAGTCTTTTTCTTCCCTATAGTTGATAATGAAATCTGTTTCCCTCTGCTTTTAATGTATTCTATCCTACTTTCTTTTCCCTTTACTTTCTTTCATAGTTCTTTTTATGTTGCTTTCCACGATGGGCATGCTTTATATCACACCCTTGTGCTTTCAGCTGCTCTTTCTTCCGCACAGAAAATGATGCATATAATCCTGCTTATTCTAGTTTTTTCCTCTATGTTTTTTAGTACTGCTAAATTGCTATCAGCCCACTTGCATATACTCTCACTTCTCATCCACCAAGATCTGTGAGTCTGCAGTCTGGAGGAAAGGGAGGGGAAAAAAAAATAGCATGATACTTATCAGACAGAGGATTGAACCAAAATACGAAGTTCTAGTGTCTGTGGGAAATACAGCATTTGAAAGAAAATGGGGTTTTTTTGCCTTTGTTCGTATGCTTTTGGCTACTGAGAAAAGGTGTCATGATGTAAGTCTTATCAGGTTACTCCTACTGCATTTGGATTGGGCCCTTTTATAAGCACCTGCTTGTGTGTTTGATGCATCTCAGTGTACTCTAATTTAGCTGCTTGGAGACTGAAGCACATTCTATAGCTTGCGCTCTGCTATTTCTACTACCTTGGAGCCTCTGACTGCTGCAAGGGTGATAATACCTCTTTTCTCGTTTTTGTTATTTTGGACTATGTCCCGGATTCTGAAAGATACCAAGGCGCCAGATTGCAAAAAGAGTTCTCTGTTCCAGTACATCTGTGAATCAGTCTCTTTAAGTTTTTTGGAAGGGATCTTGAGGTTGTCTGACACAGATTACATACTATGTATTTCATGTTTACAAGGTGTGGTTTCAAAGAAAGAATGATATGGGATAAAACTGGAATGAGTTAGACTGTTGTACTTATTTCAGATGACTTTGCAAACTAAATAATATTTGTTGCAGAGCCACCTCTTCCCTAGAGGATGGAAGCTGTGCAGCTTCTTCGAACTACTCAGCTACATATGCAGTACTGTGAACTGCATCTTACAGCACAAGCTGAATGAGTACTGTGTTGGAGAGGCAGCAAAACTAATTATAGACTTCTGGGAATATAAACTTAATTAGCATAATTACAAATTTATATTGGTTTTCTTAATCCTCTGAAAAATGTTTTTTAAAGTCAGTTAAAGGACAGAAAATGTTGTCAAAAATGTATACGTTTCTGAAAATATGTGCCTGTATTTTTGAGAGAAGCTAGGTTGACAGCTTGCTTATACTAGTCTGTTGGTGTAAGAAAATACCTTATACATTCAAGGAACTACAGAATAACAAATAAATGTAGTTACATTTTAGCAAAGCTCTTAACAAAGAGCAGAAATAATGGATAATTTTCAATGAGCTTATACCTTTTTGTTGGTTGACTTTTCAGTTAGATACTAAGGTTGCAATGTGAATTTAGTCTTCTGACAGCTGATTCCATGCAGAAGTAAAATATTATAAATGCCCTAGCAGTATGACATTTAAAACTTATTAGAAAACAGGAATCTATTCTAAAGCCACGTGTAGGTTTTTGGCAGTAAAAATAATAAAAGGCATTAAATTCTGTTGAAGCATTTTTTATAGCTAAGACATTTGTACTGTCTTCTACCCTTTTTTTCTGCTCTGTGGTAAGCTGTATTCATTTTCTGCAAGTATTAATAGAGTGTCTGTTCTCTATTTGTCTCTTGTTTTCACAAATTTGAAAAACAAATTTGATAGAAAATTGGTCAATAGATTTTAAGTTACTGAAGGAGAGTTTCCAACAAATACTCTGCGAGTGGTCTAAAAGTTTGCGTAGGGAACAGGTCTGGAAGTCGTTGGGTGCTCTTAATGAAAAAATATGCACACATAGTTCTCTTCCTTTACAGTCACAACTGCCTGTAGATAGAAGTATGTGATGACAACAAAGACTGATGGTAGGCTCAGTAGTACTAACTGAAATCACAAGTAGCTGGTACTGCTTCTGCAATGATAAATGTACCTCACTAATCTACATGGGGTTTTGATTGCAGTAGTAGCAGAGTGGATTAAATATGAATATAGTTCTACTTTGCATACACTTTTAAAAGGTGTAATTGAAGGTTCCTCACACCAGGCTATTAAATGAAAAAGCCATGATATATATGAGAGGTAAAATATTTTCATGGATCACAAATATCTCTGAGAGGAATTAACAGAAATATTAACTTATAGGAGACTTAATTTTTTCTCTTAAATATTGAAGAGGAGCCGTCCAATATCTTTTATTAGTCATCTGTAGAATTTGATTCATAAAGTAGAATTATTTACTAAGGATTTAAAACAATTTAATCAAATTCACAAATATTGGAAAGGTCACCTGAGAAGTCTAAGCAAGCTTTGTGAAAGGACACCAGGATGACAGGTAAAACTGCCTGTTGGTATAGGCAAACCAGTGTGTTTTGGAAGCAGAAAATAAGTTTCCATTTATATGTCTAAAGAGTTTCTAAATTAACTGTATTAATATAACAAAAAATTTGAGCATTATTAGGGTTTGATAAGGTACTGTTATCCAAATTATAGCTGTAATCAGAAGTGGGCAAAAAAACAGAGAAGAAATTGCCATTGTATACAAATTCATTAATTCTTATCCACTATTCAAAGTGCATTATTAACTGTCAATTAGTTTAAAAGAGATAAATCACAGTATTGTAAAGAGTTTGATATGATGGATATGGCAGAGTTTTTCAAGGGAATGAAAATATTGGAATTATTTACCCAAGGAATTGAAAGAAACTGAGAAGTGGGCTATAAAATACATGTGAATTTAAGCTCTCTAATAGCAGATGTAAAAACAAAAAACCCTTCAATCAGTAAAAAGTAATTTTATCATACATTTTTTGCGAGGAGAAGGGGATTGAGACTTAACCTGTGACTGCTAAAGGTACCTGTATTTCTCTCGATATATGTATGTATATGTATACCTGTCATTCACTGTTAGACTGTTTCTCTTGAACACGCAGAACCAGCTTAAACTCCTTGCTTTACTTGCTTCAAACCAATCATTTGAACTTTGTTCTTTCTCATCAGAGGTGACTGCTCAAATAAATTAATATTCATTGCAGTGAGATATTCTCAGTTTTCTATAGCTGAAATAAATGTTGTAATTTCTGAGTTTTGGAGTAATTTTCTGGCTGTTTGATGTAATGAAGTATTTTACACAAAATGAAACAGTCCAAAGCAGAAGGATAATGAGTAAAACTCCTGCATCAATGGATTGAATATAGAAATGGCTTGTAGCATGGGGATGGGAAGTTTGAAAAATCATGAATGAAAATTGATGTATGAAGTGAAGCTGTCTTAGACCAGTCCAGCAAGTTTATGAGTGCCCTTTTTAGGTATGGAGTCTTATTTCAGAGTAGCTCTTTTGTCTGGTATCTGCACTGCATGATAGATGCGTAGGTTATGGAAAACTGATTGACACTAAGATACTTCACTGGTCATATTTATGCTAAATAGTATATTGAAGTGGCTTGTCCAGCAGCTCCCAGTTGCCAGTTCTGATGTAATGGCTATAGAGTGGCCAAAATTAGAGTTGTTAGGTATATTTCTCCAACATGACACTGTTCGTGGTTTGAGAATCTTTTACCTTCCAGGTACATTCGAGTTCACATAGATTGTCTGACAGATGAGCTGTACCAGATAAGTGGTTTTCTACAAAAAGTTCTCATGATCATAAAACAAAACCACATCCTCCATAGTGATTTTGGAACAGGCCTTCAAGTAATTAAAAAAAAAAAATTGGGAAAATCACAAGTCATTTATAACTTGATAATATGTGGGAACTTAAGTAGTTCAACCAGCACTTGTAAAAGTGGCATGCAGAGTCAGCTTTTCAGTAAAAAAAGGAAATGCTTAACTTGTTAAATCTTGTTCAGCCACTAGCCACTGAATGTCTGTGCAGAAATGCTTAGAAAGGTCTTTTAACTCTCAACTGGTTCTGTCTTTTGTCGATATTAAAGGAGAAGGCTGTGATTGAAAAACTTTCCCAACTGTGTTTCCATGTGCAGTTGTGAAACTTGGCAAGCTTGAGAGCACAAGTGAAAATACAGGTTGAGTTTGTCATAGCTGTCTTCCTTTGGAAGCCTCTCTTCAGGAACAAGGGCTTTACAAAAATTGTCTAATTTGTGAGGAAGGAACTTTCACTTCTATGCCACCCAGCTACCCAGTATGGCAAATGTTGGTCTCTGCTGGTAATACAGGACAGTGGTATTTGTTACATCTTAATATTCTGAGCAAACTGCTCTGGCTGATCCTGTTTTGGGCAACCTCAAATGTCCTATGATTAGATGATCTTCACAGCAGAAAGAAAAATTATCTTACAGTTAATTCAGGAGAAGTGATAGATGGCTTAGACTGCTGTAGAGATGGTAATGAAAGTTTCTGGCATTGCAGTTTGATCTGAATTTTCCCTTGTGAAAACAGATCAAACCCTATACAACACATATGTGGTGTCGCAGGGCCCTACACTGTGGCTGAGGAATGGCATTATATGGCAGAATACATGCACGTATCAGTCATATGCAGAGTGAACTGAGGTTACTCCACAGTCTTGAAGATTCAAGACTGTTGTGCCACAGAAGCTTCCAGTGTGGCACTCTCTGGAAGCGGTGCTATCTGTGTCCCTAGGCAAGACAAAGGGATGCATTCTGTGGCTCTGGCTAGCATGAGTAGTCCACTAAAAAAAAAATCCCTGAGTTAAAAAGAAATTAACAATTTTTGTTTCCCACAGAAATGAACTTCAAGCAAATCTGCCTTCAGCAAGTTCCATGCTACAGGGAGAGATTCTGTACAATTCAGTCTAAAAAGAATATATTGTCTACCAGCTATGATGCTTCCAGTAATGGAAGTCAGATATTAGGAATTATCTGTGTCTAGCTGATTTAGCTAGACTTTTATCCATTCTACTTCTAACTATAAAATTTTATTTCTTTGTCTAGAAAATGGAAAAAGTTTTATTAGCAAGGAGAAAGATTTTTTTTTTTTTATACTATTGCTCTAAAAGAGGTCCACTTCTTGTGGGAGGAGAATTGGACCTCTCTTCCATATATGTAGCTACTCAGCTGGTCAACACGTTATTTTATTCTGGGATGAGTGAAGTACATGTCTTTAAGCTCTGGACAGGTTTGTATTCCTCCTATATGGTTGTTTATCTGCAGGAAAGTTCAGAGTGGTGCTTCCTGGCTCAAATGTTTTCAAGTACGGGCAGTATTCATTAAAAAATTGATAGCAGTGATATTACATCGGAAGGGAAAAGAAACTGATTGAGGTGGATGGGATTGATTCTTAAGATCTATCATATTTCATAGATTCTTAAAGCACTACCATATTTATAGGCTGTGTTCTAGTAAGCTATAGTTTCCTCATAAGTTTACTATCTGTTTATTCATTAGAAATCTGATGAGTATTGCAAAAAGTTCAAAACCTGTGGACCATTCCTTTGAGTTTCTGGTGATTTGATTAATACAACATAGCATGTAATACTTGGAATGACCTTCTCGTGGTGGATTGCTGTGGCCCAATGATGGGACATCTTAATAAATGTATCTAAATTTGTGACCTAAAATTTTTATTAATTCTGAACTTCCATCAGCTTCTGACACCATGCTCTCTGCCTAGATATTAGAGAGTTTCCATGGGAAGTAGCTGCTTAATGATCAGTGTTGTCCTAAAGTAATACTTCGTAAGAAGTTTCATGTAGAATAACTTACTGGTAGAGAAAAATCCTTGTTACTTTTAATATTTTCAGTGTCTTGCCCTGTTGCATAAAACAGCCCCTTAATTTTATCTTCCATTGTTCCTGGGAATACATTGAAAAGCAAAGCCATTTGTGTATAGAAACAATCTAAATGGGTCATCTTCTGTGTCTGAGCATTTTCAGAAATATAAGTGCTTTCCAGTAGCTCAGTTCTTATATATTGAGCACTGGCTACCAAGGCTGATTTTTGAGCCTGAATGTGGTAAGAAGTAAGTGTTGCAGATTTTTGGAATCCTAAACCACATGCTGATTATAGATATTCTAGTCCCTCCTTGATTATAACAAGCCTCTTTACTAATAGTAATTTTTTTATTTGAAACTGTCTGTGTCATTACAGAGTCTTTCTAGAAAAAAAAAAGGATTAATTTTATTAAGCAAAGAGGTAAAGATGTGGTTTTAGAATAGAGACAGTTGGAAAAAAAGCTTTAAGAGCTGTGTAATGCAGTCATAAAACATGTCGGATGTTGAGGTACTGTTCTGTTTTTTGGTCAGTTTTTCTTTTGATGTTTGCTAGAGAGAGCTAAGAACTCTGCTTGATGGTAACTTTCTAGAAGGCTGAGGGACTTTGAAGGACAGATTCTTCTCTACCTGTTTTATATCTCCTTTTTCCAGGAGTTCATGAGATCATGTTGCAACACTTTCAAACATGCACTATAAGACTCTTCAACTTAAATTTCCCATCTTCCTCAAAAGTCTTACTTCCAACATGAAGCGTTTAATGTTTGGGGTTTTTTTTCCTTGCAGCTTGCATGTATGCCATTTTTGCAAGTTAGCAGTTTAGCTTATTTTTCAAGATATTATGTCCATTTAGATCCCAAGACACATCTGTTAGCTTTATTTTTAGAGTGCTCAGCTACCTCTTAGCTGGAGTTGCAGACAAAATGATAGCTGGTTGTGATTTCATGTTGAAACAAGAGCAACCATTTGGACACTGTTGTTGATAGGATTGTAGAGAAGTCTGATTCACCTGTACTTGAGAACAGTACTTTGATTCAAAAGAAACACTTCAGAAAAATATATGTTGTGTGTGACTATTAGAATGAAATATCTGGAGCCTTATAGAAGGAAAATATGTATTAAGTGCACAGAGTTACGTCTTTTCAAAAAATGAAGACGTTTTCAAATGCTTAAAACAGACAGTGAAACACTTAGATATAATAATATTGTTCAGATTGGCATGGAGTTTTTTTTCTGAACCTTCTTAATGAAATTTATATCTGGTACATGGTAGTCTCCCTGTAGTGCATGTATGAATATTGGCTAGAATTGTGCAAGCCTTAGAGATAGGATTTAATATGTGATGTGCAGATCTATTTTAAAAATATAAGATCTGGAGGATGTATTGTATGTCCTAACTGCTGAGTCATACACAAATGTTTGATCTTTTTCTGCTCTTGTGAATCTTTACTTGTTTTGTGCTTAGTAGAACAATGGCAAAGGGAAGGTGAATAATATTCCAATTTGTGTTTGTCTATAATGTATTTTTAATATATGTGTTATCCCCCACAGGAGGTAGGATGTATGCTTTTGAACTCCCAGAAGACCAAGGAGGATGCTTCTGCTTTGTAGGGGACAGACCTAATATCAAAGATGGGTACCCTGTCTCCTGGCCACATTTTGTAAGAGAAAATAAGGACAGCTGCTTCATTTTTTTTGAAGGAAAGAATGTAAGCAGCTGAGTTCATCTCCAGTGGATAGAGAAGGTTGCCTATAGGTTTAAATCTGACAGATGAAAACTAGAAAAGGGATGGAATATAAAGTTTACCTGTCTTTACTGTCACTCATAGACTTTAAATTCATATCATACTGTATGTCAGTAGTTTGGAAGAGGTTAAAAGAAGTTTCGTCTCTGAAAGGTAGTCCATACTGTTGTAGGCCATATGATAGGGCTGAGGCAGTGCTGGCTCATTTCCAGACATGAACAGATAGCTGCCTTCAGCCGCCCATGTAGGTGTACTGTAAATGTTATATTAGATCTAGGCTTTAACAGTATGGTCAGATTTGACCGAACTGTATGTAATAACAAGTTGTTTGACACAACACGTAAATAAAAGCAAGATGGGGTGGGGTTTTTTGTTTGTTTTGGTGCTTTTGTTGTTGTTGGGGTTTTCTGTAGAAATAAAGTTGTCTGTGCAGTAGTGAAAAAAATGTATCTTTTACATAAAAGCTGATACACTTAGGTCTGTGGGAATGGAGTCAGTGTCTTTTAGTGTATTTATTAGAAAAACTAAGTATGCCTCAAACTAAATACTACTGGTGATTTGGTTTTTTTAGTATCTTCCCTCTTCCTAATATTTCATATGGAGTGAAGTGGTTAGGTGCACTTTGGGTAATTAAATTTTTTTTTATAACATACTAGTAATCTTGCATGCTGTTTGGAGACAGACAAAAATTAAGCTCACCAGTAACTATCATATCATGTCTTGGTAGGGAAATGAGAATTGATAGACTGTGGAACCATGTTTCATTGTGATTACAAACTGCTCTCCTTCACCCAAACTCTGGTCTCAGCAGGATCATGTTCTTCCCTGTATGTATTAAGTTTAAAGTCACAATATTTTCCTTTCACTCTTCTAAATACAACACCTCCATAAGTGCTGATTTACTGTCAGCTTTTTTTATTGCAATGGAACATGAATTTATGAAGGTGATTTATTCCTACAGGCAGCAGAGGGACTTTGAGCAAAAAATTCAGCACCTATCAGTGTTGTTCCCCCATTTTCAGTGCCTGATATGCTTAAGCATCTCTTCCTGAATCTGATGGTGTGCTGCAAACCTTCACTGCTGTGATGCATCTAATAAGAGCGTTTATCGAACTTTTTCTAAAACAAGTAGTTTTCAAACCTTTTTCCTTGAAGCTGCTGAGCATCTGTTTACTGCAGTTTGAGAAACACTACCGTGGTTTGACTGTCCCTGCTCAGTTGTGCCTCTGTGTATACCCACAGAACAGAGCTGAGAATGAGAAATGAAGAGAGGCAATAGGTTCACTGTCTTTCAGTGGAGAAAGGAAGGTACCCAAAACTGCTGCTTTGCTAAAGGGCAGTGATGACCTTCCCTTAGAGAATGCCATCTAATGCCTTTGTTCTCACCTCAGTGTTTGCCATCCATGGTCTGTCATACCTACCCAAAATGGCCCCCATATCTGTAAGGGGACATTATGTTTCAGTGCAATATTAAAAGCCCCTCAGATTGACAGCTGCTGTCATGGAGAAAGAAATCTTTGCAGATGTTGTGTGACTGCTGCCTTTTAGTAGCTGAAGAGCCTTGAGTCACTTTAATGGTCTGTCGTGGCATGTATATAATGGATATTTCGTGGAATTCATAAGTTGCTCTTTGTCAGAACATTTTGAACTTAAGGTGTTAGAAACTAATTGAAGTGAACATTTCACTTCAGCCCTTGCTGACCTCTGCAATCCACGTTACTGCTTGAAATAGTAGTTGCATTCACTCAGCCATTAAACAACTTCTAGAGCTGTACTCTGATCTCAAGAGTGTAGTTCTCCTAATGTTTTTTTTTAAGTTGGCCATAAAAGAAAGACAACAGCTACTGTCAGAAGTATTAAGCAGTAATGTGCAATGTGAACAAGCTAGTTTAACTCACTCCTAAATATAATTCTTCTAAAAATAACTGTACTCCAAACAATAACAATTGACATAAGTTGACAGCATGTTTTAGCAGATGTTGACAAAATGCTGACTTCTAATTTTTGAGCTTTTAGATAAAAAAATGTAAGCAAAAAATAACTGAAAAAAATTGGCTGCTTCATTTTTAAAAAATTAAACTCTTCTCACTGTCCTTGTCTGTTTTTTTTTTTTGTTTTGTTTTGTTTTTTTGTTTTTTTGTCAGGTGAACACTAAAAGAAGCATTTCATTAGTCTTCTGATTTTTTTTTCCCTCATCTCACCATTGTCTTCTCCTGCTTTCTGCAAAATGGTGATGCTTGCTGGGGCTCTAGTTTGAGCAAGAGAAAAGATTCTCAGTTGTGGAGTAAGTTACTGTTCACAGTTCTAACCTTTTTGTTCCTTGCTAAGTGAGGCAGTAAATAAAATGCTTTGTTCTCTTTTTGTGGTAGAGGTAAGTGTTGCCTGCATGATAAAGTGGAATGATGACACACAGGACTTGCTTTAATGTGTAGATATACACAAGGCTAGGGAAGTAAATGTATTACTGACTGTTACGGCTGGTGTCAAGCTATGCTTGCTTAAATTGGCGGGTCACTTCAATGGATGTGGAAGGCTTAATCATTTTTAACATTTAACAGCCTAAGTAATGAGTTGTAAATTACAGTTACTGCTTGAAATTCTTTTCTAATTGCTCTAAATAGTAATAAAGAATTTCTGTCCATTGTTATTCTAGTTGTGAGGCTTGTCACTCTTCCAAATATTTTAAAGGTTGGACTGCTAAAATGATATGTTATACTGTGCTTATTTTCCTAAGTTCATCATTATGTATCTAAGTGAAAAATAGGAGTATAATTTTAAACTGAAAGCTAGAAATTTGTATCAAGATAAAGAAGATAGCAAAAGAATAACGTGTGACCAATAAATTCTAGAATGTAAAGACTGCAAACATTTTGTTTTATTTGTAATAACTAGTGTAACTAGTATAATTTAAAGAGCTACTTAAAGGCACATGGTGTGATTCTTGGGGCTGCCCTGTGCAGGGCCAGGACTTGGTCTTTGATGATCATAGTGGGTCCCTTCCAACTCAAAATATTCTGTATCTATGACTCGATGATATGAAGAGAAGGTAAAATTTGCTGTCAGAATTTTAAAATCTTATGTCATATGGTTTTTTGGTTTTGGTTTTTTTTTAAATTATTAACAATGCTGATACATATGGGGATTTTTTTGAGGAGTGTTTTTATATTGTGATATGTAAAGCTTGCTCAGGAAAGAAATTTTTAGCTAACTCAATTAATTTGTTTATACCTAGAGCACAAAAGAATATAATTCTAACCAAAACTTTGTAGTTACTGTTTAAAAGATTTGTTTATGCTTTCATTGTAGACAGAACTGTATTTGGAGAGAACAAAATAAAACCATAATCCTGAGTGATTTTTTTTTATTGGAAGAGTTTTATTAAAATAAAGATGCACAAGGTCAGACTAGTCATCTTCAGTGATGGGTGATTTGTGTGTGAAATCCTAAAGGAAATCCTAAAGGATTGCTGTGTGACCGGAACTATAATAAATATAAATGTCATGTAACATCTCGTAGCATTTATAATTGTTATAATGAAAGCCAAACCGAACTTTGAGAGCTTCTCTGCTGTCTTCAACATCTGGTCAGCAGTGTTACCACAGAAGAAAACTATTTGGTTTCATCTTATTTTTGTCTCAGGACTGGAAGAAACCAACAGCTACAATTGAGGTTTAAGAGGTGAAAAATAGCATTTGGAAAAGTATAGGAAATTACTAACAAGAACAGTGAGCAGCCTCAGGATCATGTTGACTGTTATGTTCTGGAAAAGATTTGCTCAGGTTCCCAGCTGAGTCCTAAAAACTCTGCCACCAAATTAAAGGAAGCCTCGAGTGTTGTTGTCTGCAATAATAGTCTCAGTTCTGGATATTACTAAATCACCATTATAACACAATTTATGTGGACATCTCAGGACACCATTTTTTAAAGTATTACAGCTTTTTGTAATGAGCCAGATTTAGCAAAATAAAATACAATTTTGAAATCTGCTCAGATGATGTGCAAAATAACCTCTTTACTTGGTTTGTTCTTCTTTGTCAGTTGCTATGTTCAAGTGAAATCCTGACTCTTTCGATAAACTTGTGCTTTTTACATAGAATAAATAATTTTCCTGGAAAAGGAAGCTTTATATTTGTCTGCTTCTCAATGAATTTGGTTTATTCCCATTGGTAGTTACTAGAAAACGTCAAAGTGGAAAGTCAGAATCAAAACCTTGTCCATATTACTTTTCTTTCCAGTTACAGACTATGGATAGAGAAGTTTTGCCACAGGAAGAACAAGTTTGGTTTAAGGGCATCTTGTATTAATGCAACTACTTAGATGGGCTTTGGGTGGGGATGAGTTGGGGTGACTTCAAAGTTCTGTTCCCAAACCTAGTCTTTGACAAGAAACCAGATGAGTAGTACTATGAAGAAAAAAATAAAAGCCACTAAGTAAGAGGTGAGTGAAAACTTGCATCTAAAAATGCATTAGCAAAATGCCCCCTCTCCTTCATCTACATGGCTGAAACAAGAACACAGACTAATCAGTCATAATTTGAATCAACTAATTTCACATTTCGTTTTGTTTTCAAAGTGTGTTCTATCTACTTAATTTCTGTCCCTCCTTGGATAAAAGCTAAACCTGACAAATGTTCTGCAGATGTGAGGAAACCCCTGTTGCGGTCAGTCTGCCATGTGTGAAAAAAAGAAAGATTTTTTTGGTTCCCTTCAGCATGGAATGAGAATTATGATGTGTTCACATCCTGGTCTGATGAAGCTGCAAGACATATGGATGAGTGGCATCAATACATGACCTTATCTGTGAAAGCACTGAAGTTTAATCATTGAGTTAAGATTAGTGAAGCAGTAGGGAGGAGTCAGATGGAATAGAAAAAAACAAGCATTAGCGATTTTTTTTAAATGCCTAGTGAATTTGACAGGCAATGGAGGCTTCTGTGTGATTTCTCCCCTAGGCAAATTAAGTTTTAAAACTGCCAATTTTTCTCATAAATTATTTAAAGCCCCCACCCTTTTGAAATTGGTAGTAAAATTCTCAAGGTTTTCTTTAATGATGTATTAAATGTTGATAGCTTTATATATATATTTATATATATATATATATATATTGTTTGCACTGTGAAGGAAGTTGAAAGAGTGGAGAGGGATTGAAGAAGATATGCTATAAGGAGGAAATTAATCTGGGAGCTGTAAAAGGGGGAAAGGAAGATAAATGTGTGTTGATAAACAATTTAGGAAAAAAGGAGTGGTGAAGGAGCTTTGGAAGAGAGCTCAAGCATGCAGATATGTGCATTTGAGAAGAAATAGAGAATAGCAATTATGGAAAGGAAAATAGCCTTCTTTATGGGAAACTAAATCCTGTATACAACTATATATAATCAGTGGAAAATATGGTTGGAAACAAAGTGGAAGGAGAAAAACAAGCAGAGAAAGGTAACAAAAGTACTAAAGATGCAGAGCATCAAAATGCAGTTCCTTCCTAAATCAGGTTCTTATTTAGGAAAATAAAACCACCTGAATTTACAGTACCTGAATTTACAATCTTACAAAAATGTGAGGGAAGAGGGTTATGGGATACAAAACTAGATTAAACTGCAACTTGAAGCTTGAAACCCTATGCAGAACTGAAAGGCCTGTAGGTATTAGTAGAGCTTATTTATAAGCAAATTTGTTTTATTTGAAGAGCTTCTAGACAGTCAGTCTAATACCTTGTTAGCCATTGTCATTCATCCTATAGTCTTAAAATATCTGTTAGATTTTCATCTTACTTCCTGACAGATGCTTTTTTCCTTAAAGATAGCAACACAAGGTTTTGCAGAGCCAGTTATTTAAGTGTGGGTATGAGGCTAGAGTGTCTTATGTTAACAATCTACACAAAGCCTCAGCAGTGTCTGGTTTTAAGAACATTATGCAATCTGAAACTTTATGACTAACTTAGGTTAATATGTTGTATAAAATGCTTGCATTGTGGACACTGAACTTGAGGCAGAAAACCTGTCTCTGTTTTGCTTCTATATCCATATTTTGAAAAAATTACGGATTTTTTGTGTATACGTTTTAATTGTAATATATTATATATATAGACAATATTTTTATTCTAATAAGCCTTCTATAAGGCTCATTGATTTTCAGAAATGTACTTGTTAGAATGTAGATTGTCAAGAAATTCTTGAGGTACCGATTTCATTAAGCAGTCCCTGCTGATTGTTCTTGCATTCAAGGCACCCTGCAGTTGTGTGGTCTTAGAGTAAGCAGGATTGGGTACTCATCCAAGGTCTTTTTGTTTTTTGTGGGGTTTTTTTTCTGGATTATATTTTGCTTGGATTAATGCTCTCTTGTTTTAAGAAAATTTTACCTACATGCTTGAAGTAGAAACAGGGGTAGAAACTTCAGGATTTCTATCTGTACTGCTTAAAAAGTGGTTATTAAATTATTACCAAAGTATTCATTGCAGATTTATGCAAAACTTTTCCAAGAATTCTTGTCAAACCAATTTCTGCACTTGTGAAATCAAGGAGGCTTTTTAATTTATTTTAATAGAATCAGGCTCCTTATAAAAATAAGTAGGGAAAGCTGAGTGGCTGCAGGGAATTCCTGAAGTTTCTCTTTACAGACAGAAGCTGTCTTTTTCATTCTCATCACAGTATGCTTAATTTTAAACTAGCAGAGTAAGAAAAGAAGGCATCTGTGTAGATTTGGAACAGGACTTTACAGTTGGGCTTTTGTCAGAAATAATGGCGATGAGTATTCTACACAAATATTCTTTCTAAAATCTCAGCTGTAACTGATCCTTATTCTTCTTAAACTAGGACTGTTTTTCATAGGAAAATAATTCTTGTAAATATGTTATTTCAAACTGGAGACACCCTATTCTGTGAATACTTTCAATTAACTTCTTAATTGTAAATGTGACATTATCAATGGGGAAACTTTATTAATGAACTTGTGGATGAGGGAGTTTGAAATAAAATAGGCAATAACAGTGACAGTTCAAATGAAATAAGATTTTATGCTGTCAGTTCTGTAAGATGGTAGAAAGAGATTATTCTAAAATCTAATAAGCAGTTTGCATGCATAAGTTAGTTATCAGTAATCTGATGCCATGTCAGACAGACATCTGTAATTGTTTATTTTTCCAGAAGAAATAAATGCATAGTTTAAAATAAAACATTGAAGTAGTGCTGGGGGGATGGGGGGGGCGAAGGGAGGGCAGGGAGTTTATTTTGCATTACATTCTTCTCAGAAAGTAATCTTTTAGTACATCATCAGGACTCATTTAATTCAGACCATTTTTTTGTACGTTACATGCCTCAGCTGATGGGACACATTTTATTTTAGTAGTAATTCCAGTCTTCCTTCCTGTTCTATTTTGTATTGAAACAACTTCTGTAAGAGGGAGATAGTCCTACAATTCTAAGATAATTACCATAACACTATGAAAACTTGGTTAATTTTTTCATATATGCCTTTCCCTATTCTTTTAATCCCTTTTAGCAGTTCTCAGCCCTTTACCATCCAGGAGGGCCCTCTCCAAATTCCTAATAGTCGTTTTGAAGCTAGAACCCCAAAACCAGTATTCTAGGTTTTCCCTACCAGTACTGAGTTAGAGGCAGAATGGTAACTTTTCTTTTGCTTGTTCTTGTTTCTGGCTTGTTATTTTTCTTCCTAATACAGCCCAGTGTGCCATTTGTCTTATTTGTGATGAAAAGGCCTTGATGGCTTGTCTTCAGCTGAGGATCTGGGTCTGTCACAACCCTCAGGTCCTTCTCAGCAGGGCTGCCACTTCTCCTGCCAGCTGTCAGCCCCATCTCCTTGTACTTTTCTATCTCCTTACGCAGTTTCAGCTGACTCATTCCTCAAGTATCTCCATGTCATTCCTTCCACTATTATACAGTGAGTTTGGGTATGAGATTTTGTTTGGGTTTTGTGGGGATTTTTTTCCATGCTAAACAGGATCAGAACTATATGTCCACCACTTCTTACAATCTGTGATAATATAAAGATGATTCATGAATCAAGGACTTGGAAATGTGAAAGAGAATGGTCCTGAACGTCTTGAAGGCCCAGTCCACAAAGGGCTTCCTTAGATTTGTGTCTTAGAGAAGAAAGCTAAATTTCCAAACTTGTAAATTACCAAGAAAAGGAATACATCTCTTTTAATTTTCATCTTTGCAGTCAAGAGAAGTTATTTCTACTGAACAGTTGTATAGTGTTGAAAATTCTGGAATTTCTTAGTAAGTAGTCCCAGCAGTGGTCATACAATCACTTTAACTCAGTGTTATTCTCTGTTGGCGTTTGAGGATGTCATCCCAGTAAAGACTGTCCATACATATACTACATGTTGAATCTTTTTTATAGACACATAAATACTTCCTTTTTGGGGATGTGAATACCAGCAGCTTTCAGATGAGGAAAAATGAACAGATATATCAAAAATGACATTACAGTCATGTTGTGAATATTTGCAATAAAACCTGCTTTATACCCATGTATTTCAAATATATTTGTCATCATAATTTGTTTTGATTAATATAGTTACAATTGGGATTATTTTACATAAATAATGAGATCAAACTCTTATGAGATAAACCTCTTATCATCTTAAGTATTTCTTTTGAAGATACAATTTGAACAGAGAGTGGAGGAATGAGGTCTGATAGATCTGTGTGTGAAGAAATTAATTTTGTTAATCTTTGGTTCATGGAAATTTTAAAAGACGTTTTCTGACAACCTAATCTAGTAGTTTATTTTTCCTTAATATTGCAGCTGAAATTAAAGTCATCCATCATAATGATGTAGATAAATAACGAAAATATTCCTCGCAAAGGTGTTACTACAGGCTAATGTTCATCTGGTAATGACATAGATAATAAAGAATAATTTGAATAATGTGTGCACAGAAAGTTACTGTGACTGAGATAAAGAATACATGAGCACTTTGGTCTCAAAATCAGACACTAAGATGTTACAAATAAAACTTTCCTGTGATTCTGATGGTTCTGTTACTGTTTTGCCAACTAATACTGCAAGATTAGGACCAGAAGTGCTTATATTTGGTAGACGTATGACAAACACTGGTAGTAGCAAAGCAAGCCTCCTGCCCACACACCAAATGCTGTTGCCTGCTTTCAATTCACATTTAACATAGTCACTTTAAGGATGTGAAAGGAAGCTGGGTGTTCCTTTCCTTCTCCAAACTCAAAGGTTATTTTCCATCTTTAACAGTACTTTATTTTGTGTTTTAAATGGAAGATGCATAGATATGACTGGTCTCTTCTCTTGCCGTCTGAGAAACTTTCTCATCCTTATGAAGTTCAGCAAGGCCAAGTGCAAGGTCTTGCACCTGTGTTGGGGCAATGCCAATCCATACAGGCTGGACAGCGATTCATTTGAGAGCAGCCCTGAGGAGAAGGGCTTGGGGTGTTGGTGGAAGAGCAGCTCAGCGTGACCCAGTAATGTGTGCTCAAAGCCCAGAGAGCCAACTCTGTCCTGGGCTGCATCCAAAGCAGCATGGCCATAAGGTCAAGGGACGTGATTCTGTCCTTCTGCTCTACTCTCCTGAGACCCGCTGGAGCACTGCATCCAGCTCTACACTTGCCCTAACATAGGAAGGACATGGACCTGTTGGAACAAGTCCAGAGGAGGCCATGAAGATGATCAGAGGAGACTGGCTTTCCTATGGAGACAGGCTGAGAGAGCTGGGGTTGTTCGGTCTGGAGAAGAAAAGGTGTCAGAGAGACCTTACAGCACCTTCCAGTACCCAAAGGGGGGCTGTAAGAGAGCTGGGGACGGACTTTTTACAAGGGCATGTGGTGACAGGAAAAGGGGGAGTGGCTTCAAATTGAAAGAGGGTGGATTTAAATTAGTTATTAGGAAGAAATTCTTCACTGCAAAGGTGGTGAGGCACTGATACAGGTTTTCTGGAAAAGATGTGTATGCCCCATCCTTGGGAGTTTTTAAAGCCAGGTTGGATGGGGCTTTGAGCAGCCTGGTCTAGTGGAAAATGTCCCTTTCCTTAAAAAGGCAGACCTCTTTAGAGGTCTTTTCCAATGCAAACCATTCTATGATTCTATGAATGTATGGTGCATGTAAATTGGAAAACAAAGGTCTGTTGTGAGTTCACTGTACTTTTGCTGAAACTCCACGTTAAATTTTTTTCTCTGTGTGCTTTGTTACAGTAGTAGCATATTAAAATCAAAAGACTAATGTTGTGCTTCTGGTTTCTGAGCAGGGGGTATTTTTGATGGATACTAAACTTGGTTCAGTTGACTTTCTCAGCTGGAAATGTAGCATCCACATGTGTAAAATCTCAGGATGGAGTGCTGAATTCCCAATAAACTAGTTCATCTCAAACAGAGACCCCCCAGGTGGAGTTACTTATCCATCTTATGTTTATCTTACCTATTATTTTGCCATGAGCTGACTAATTCAGGCAAATTTATAATCCCTGTAGGTATGATGACAATCCAAACAATAGTGACTCTGGAAATAGATTGTAGGACATTACATTCCCTGTATTTCGTCATTTTTACTGCAGGGCAAATAAATATATATTCTTTGGCTCACAATGAGTACACCTGTTGAAATACAGGTCCTTTGCTCAAGACTATTGCTCTGTGCCAACAGCATTATTATAACTGAGTTTTTTCAGTCAGAAGAGCAGTAGGAGGAATAATGCATTTAAATATACCAAATCATATTTAATTTGTTGCTTAGCAGCCAAAGCAAATTATGGAAATCTCTGAGACAGATCAAAGATTGCTGTAGTATAGGGATTTCAGATCATCTTGCCCATTTTTTTTTGTTACTTAATACTACACAAAAGTTCAGAGTTTGGAGGAGAGAGATCTCTTTTCCTAGTTACCAGTGTTCTCGTTAGCAAAAATAATTTTGATGAAACCTGAAATGGCATCAGGAGAAGAGCAAAAATGATTGCTAAAAAAAAGCAGAGTGGGGATAAGAGTACAGGCAATAAGAAAAATAATTCTGCCTTTTGATATGTCACCAGATGAGCACTTCAGTTAAATACATAGATGAGAAAATGTGACCTATTCCTGATCTATATGTTACGGGAATTCCCTGGATGCCAAGTTAATTTACAGGTTTTTTCACCATGTAAGTTCCAGTGCATGGAAAATACACTAACTACTCAGTGCTATTGTGAAGGTACAGGTGATTCACTTTCATATTGTGCATAGGGGAAGCTATGTTCTGTGGGAAATCTCAGTTGTTTGGTACTAATTTAGTTTTGCTGTCTATATTTGAAATATAATAATTACCACGGCAAAAGCAAACACAAGCTTCTTTCAATATTCTTCTGTCTCCAATATTTTGCACAAGAAGGAATTGCTATGAATTGATGTTTAGGGGTTGAGAATGTGGAACATAAAATCTATTTAAAGATAAAAGTACTTTCAAATACATTAAAAAGTAAGATATGTATATAAATACACACAAAAAAAGAAAAAAAGGTAGATACTTTACATATATAGGTAAACATTAAGGTATATGCAAATAGGGATGTTCATATATGAATAGCGAAAGATCATCTGAGGGACTGGTATAGCTCTATAAAAAACCTTCCAAAGCTCATGCAGTGGAGAAGGGTGTACATTGGGATTTTTTTTTTTGAGCATGAAGGAAGCAACTGCTGCAGTGCATGACAGCTGGGCACTGTAATGGGAGATGTGCATGCATGTATGAATTGAAATTTTTAAGCTTAAACCATGAAAATGGACTAATTTTGAGTCAAATGTTTTGTGATCACAAATCTGTTGCTGTCATGAATTATTCTTCAGAGAAACTCAAAACCTTTTGAACAGAAAAATCCTTTTGGTGGGAAACCTGATGTACACTAATATCTTTGGTACCCAGCACACAAGCACGCAGGCCACAGTCCATTTTCTTTGATGGTCAGTTAGGAAACAGAAGCTGAAATTCCCTGGCTATGACCACAAATGTGATTTTTAGCTTTAACTCTTTGGGTTTTTTCTTTCAATTTCTTTTAGTATAAAGATAATGTTTACCCTTATTTTAAAGTTCCTCTTTCTGGTTTAAGTGAGTAATCCTTATGTGTGGGCAGCATCATTTTGAGGGTAGCTTTTGATGCATATAAGCAGCTGCTGCAGAGAGATACTGGATATTTATGGAAGTTGAGTTCCAAGGTTTGGGCTTTTTTGTGTATGTAAAGGAGCAGAGTATTTTTTATGCTAACATAGAGAAAGAAATGTATACTTTTTAAAATAATATATAGAAAATGTCAACAACTTTTATATCACAAGTATTTTATAAAGAAAAACTCAAAACCACTACAGTCTGAATGTTTGCTTTGCTGTGAAATATTTCTGCAGTTTGTATTGCAGTTTGGTCTTCTAAAAATTCTGTTTATGCAGCATCCTTTGTTTAAAGGTATTTATGTACTAAAAGGCTTAATTGGTAAACATGTGAGAAACATTGGAAGTATATGTTTTCTTTCATAAGCAAAAGCTAAAGGAACGGAGAATCTTTGTGGACTGCTTAAAATTAATACAATGTGAGAAGCTTGGAGTTAGAGCCAAGTCTTCAGACTCCTTATGCCTTAACCTCAAAATTCTTATTTTTCATTTTTTGGCATTCAGAATTTAATTTCAAAATTTAATTTTACACAGTTGCAAAATTGTAGCTTACAGAACAATGCTGACATAAACATCATATATCTCAAATATATATTCTTTGGTACTAAATCTGAAATTTTACCAGCTAGTTTAGTTATAATTGAGGGAAGGGGCTCTTACTGTGTTGTGTTTGCGGTGTGATTTAGTTGGCTCTTTTTTCCTGACAGAAACAGATACTGTTATTATAGTCTACAGTTTCAANGAGAGAGAGACTGAAGAGCATGCAGGGAGCATTATTTTGGTGTTTCACTAATGAAAGTCAAAGGTGATGTTACCAGTCAGCAGTGGGCATCTAATGGACAGTTTGCTTACTGACAAAAGCCTTAAGGGAGGTAAACTACAAATTAGAAATGAAATTACCAGAAGTGATCTCTTTCTGTAAGATACAGCTTTTAGTTTGATTTATAAAACCAATTCCTTTAGCTGTACAGGAGCTCTGTTTTTCTCAAAACTTATCATGGACAAGCTTCTCTCCATGTTTTTTATATGAGCCATATAGCTTCAACTATGGGGGATGT
Organism: Ploceus nigricollis; assembly: GCA_013399945.1. Taxonomy (NCBI): domain Eukaryota; kingdom Metazoa; phylum Chordata; class Aves; order Passeriformes; family Ploceidae; genus Ploceus; species Ploceus nigricollis. Next base: position 372,904 of record VXBC01001367.1, on the reverse strand, counting down.
TTCTCACAGGCCCCTTCTTGTCATGTGCTCACTTTTAGAACATGAGATCTGTATATTTCTGACAGAACTGTTGCTAATTGTACATACGTGGTACAGCAAAAGCATCAAGAGAGATTCCTTGTGTCTATCAGAAAGGCAGCAACCAGAAGTGCCCCCAAAGCAATTTATGTAGTATGCTCCCAATTGTAATCATTCCTCAGAACCATCAACACTATGCTGATGTTAGGCAGCCAATCTGTTTCCATCTTCTGAAGCGTTACAGGACTGGATGTGCATCTCTTATATGGAGAGAGGGAGGGACAGGTGTCAGTAAAGGGCAGACTGCAGATGCAGAGCGCTTTGGTTATCTGCAGCCCCTTTTCCCCTGCCACTTTTACAAAGTTGTAAACAGAGTGTGGACTACCTGTCAAGCACATTGGGATAGCAGTTTGCTTGTGTGTCTTGAATTACCTCATTCAGGAAATGGTGGTGCTCCTGTGAGGCTGAAAGCATTCTGGTGATCCTGCTTGTCTCTCAGTGTTTGGATCTAACCAACCACTTACTATGCAGAGTTGAAAATTATTGGCAAGAACAATGTTGAATCTTGTTTCCTAGCTTGCAATCTTGCAGACAGGGTAGAGAATTAGGATTTTTGAGGGTTTTGTGTGCATGGGATGATATTTAGAAAATAAACTTGTGACAAATTGTTTTATCTTGATTTGCATTGAAATGCATTTGAAGATTACATAATCTTGCAGGATTGGATCGTTAATCTTTATTGCTATGTTTCTTCATTTATGAGCTTGAATAGCATCTATATCCCTGAAGCAGAGTGAATTTGTCTGCCTGCTTGCATTTATATTCTTAGCATAATAAATTCTAAGCCAGCAGAAGATACCACAATGGTTGATGTTATTCAGAGCTGCAGAGCTGGAATGCTAGCAAATATGTGAAATTGTTTAGTTTGTACAGAGAGATGTTGTGCTTACAGAATAGAAAAGTGCATGCATTTTGTATGTTTTGTGATCTCAGGTTTTTTTCCCCTAATGCATAGCTGAAGTTTACTTGAAATTACTAAAGGTAGATTTCTTTCCTTGCTTCTCTAGGGAAATTAATTCTAACTGCTTTTCATGAATGTAAAAAATTACTGAGGGCTTTCTGTGGAATTGTAAAGCATGCACTACGCTTGCTTGGTGCATGCACTATTATCAGTCATTACTCAATGAGCACTAGGTCGTCACTGTGATGCCATTAAAAGTCTCTGAATATTGAAAAAATGAAGATGTTAATTTAATTCTAACATCAATAAAAGTTTCTGGAAGTTAGGACTCTGTGCGGGTGACAAATTTTGGTGGATTTTTTCCTTCTGTAATTGCCTAGATGCCTTTTTAATGGTTTTATTTATTTTAACATTTAGATATAGAAAAGAGTGTAACAGTCGCATTCAAGTGTTTGGAAGAGACAGAAATGTATTGGAGTGAAAGGCCACAAAAGGATTGAAGGGATTGGAGCATCTATAACAGGGGGATTGTCTCGAGGAGCTGAGGTTTAGCCTAGAGGAGAGAAGGCTCAGAGGAACCTCATCAGTGTGTACAAATGCCTGACAGAAAGCAGTAAAGAAGATGGAGCCAGGCTCTTGTCAGTGGTGCCCAGTGACATGACAAGAGGCAATGGGCATGAACTGAAACACAGGAAATTCCATTTAAACATACGAAAAATCTTTCGCTTTGTGGGTCTAGTTAAACACTGGAAAAGGTTGTCAGGACATTGTGGACTTTCTATTTGTGAGATACTCAAAACATGACTGGTAAGGCCTGGAGCAACATAACTTGGTCTAGATGATCTTCAGAGGTCTTTTTCACCTGCATTGATTCTATGATTTATTGGCCAAAGTTCTTCTGACTTGCTTTTTGTGGAATTGAGTTTTTGAACCTTCAAACATGTGGTCTTTCTTAGATCTTCTAGAAACATTCTAGGAGGAATGGAGCAGCACTGGAACAGTTTGCTCAGAGAGATCGTAATCTTCATACTTTCAGGTTTCTAGACCACGATGGATCAAAACCAGGGCTGTCCTGCTTAATGCTGGTAATAATCTCCGCTTGAATGGGAGCCTGGCCTAGATGATCTCTAGTGGTCCCTCCAAAGAAATGTCTCTGTGATTCTGTGCCTTCCTGTGAATTTTAGATCCTTGTGTTCATCAAACATGAGGTAAAATGAGTAAGGATTCTTGCTAGTTGCTGTGAATGAGTTCAGAATGATGAAATGATCCAAGCAACTTAACGTCCTGTAGCTGCAGTACTTTGAGGGGCTGTCATAATGCATGTGGTGACATACCTCCTATCCCTGTGTTTGGAATTTCTGCAGCTGAGGATTCCTGCCACTGTACACATACAAAGAGCAACTTTATTGTATCAGCAGGTATAATGTGGAGACAGTGCAGCAAAAGAAGATTCTGGTTAAAAAGAAGCCGGAGTTTACCTGGGTGCTTGCAGACCAACAGTGAAGAGTCTGTGGTCAACACATATAAAATAACATCTGGATTAGTAACTCTTTTCCTTTTATAGAACAGGTGGAAGTTTATGCTACAAAAGTACCTAAGTTCTACTGCACTCTTTTCCTCAGCAATAACATGGAGAAGTTGTCATTGGAGTAAGGATCATTTACCTCTGTGCTGATCCATTTTCATAATTCTCAGCAGTGAATGAACTGTAATGAGTAATCAAATCCCTTCATGTTAGCTGGTAACTTGTTTTTGCTGTAGCTAGTGTCACATTGAATATATCATGAGATAATGATACATTTTCATAGCTTTTCATATCTCTGAAAAGTTATAGCATGTGGGCTTCTTATGCTTGTTTTTAATGCTGATTATCGTGGAAGATTGTCCTCACTCCTCTGTTCTGTATCTTTTCTTCCCTTAGAAAAGGGGGAGGAGGTGGGGGAAGGCAGGAGGAAGGAGGTAACGCTGAAAATTATGTTGCAGCATATCATCTTCTGGAATGGTGGGTGGCTTCAGGTTTCATGCATTTTAGAATTCTGTGTTTTCAGAAGTTGACATAAAGCCATGCGGCCAATGAAATTATAATTACTTTCACTGAGTGACCCAGTGTGTAGTTACATACACACTTGCACATTGGTCTAAATTTGCTTGTTTTACTGTAATTAATGTATCATATTAGTACATATGGTTTTGAAGTGAAAGACTGAAATATTTTTCACATTTACAACTAATTATAGTTTTGCCTGCTTTAGTTTCAGACAAGTACTGTCAGTGGCTTAATTGAAATCTTGAAAAGCAGTTTGTATGTCTTGGCACGTGTTCCTCTATATATAGCATATAATTCTGATTTCTGTATGATATGTAATAGCAGTAACAGTTGCTAAAATACATTTGAAATGTCATAAGTTATGTAGGATTCTGTCAGGTTATGTAAAGTCAAGACTTATTCTCCCCATCCCAGTCATTAAAAGTATTTAGGAATTACTCATCTTTTTATCTCAATAAACAAAAGAGTGATCGTAAGGCATCATTCAGTACAATAAAAATAAATATATAAATAACTTTGGTAAATGCAACTTTAGGCAATTGTGCCAAATATTTGTTTATCTTAAGGTTTTGAGCCTAGTTTAAACAGACAACATGGAAAAAAATTGAGTGGTTTAGAAAGGTAAGATCTTCATGTATATACACAGAAAATGTTGCCCATGGGAAAGCAACAGGTGTCTTCAAGAAAATGATACCGTTTTCCTCTCTACTTTTTTGTCTTAGTTCTAATGTTGGCTGCAGAAACTCTTACGACAGATCACAGACCTAAGCTTCTTTTCTGTGCCTCTGGCACTCTGGGTGAAGTAATGCATTGTCTTCACCAAGCAACATATAGCTTTTTGGTGACTGGAAGAAGGAAGAGTCAGAGATCCAAACTGCCAAAACAGAATTGAAACGCAGAGAAGAAAGAGTTACTCAACAAAAAAAGAAGAAGAAGAAGGAAAAAAAAAGAATACATGAGGAAGTAAGATGAAGAGAGAAATATGGATGTAGTGCCTTGACCCTGGCTGGATGCCAGGCACCCACCAAAGCCTCTCTCTCACTCCCCTCTGCAGCTGGACAGGAGAGAGAAAATATAATGAAGGATTCATGACTTAAGAACTGGAAGAGATCACTCACCAAATATTGTCACGGGCAAAACAGGCTGGAGTTAGATTAATTGAATTTATTATTAACAAACACAAACCAATGGGTTATAAGAATATGAACAGAGGGAAATTAATTTTATCTTACATCACATTTATCATTTTCAAGGCAGATGAACAGAAGCTGCTGTAATAAGAAAAAAAAAGGAAATGACCCCCCCCAAACCAAACCAACAAAAAACACCACCAACAAATAATACCCTTCTTTCCTTTCCATAATCTGTCCCCACCAAAGGTGTTTCTGAAACTTCTCATTCTAATGACGGGTTACATAACTCTAAAAATGAAAAGGAAATGAAAAGCCATTATCCCAACTGTTGTTTAAACAGGTTGTAAATACATTCTCTCCCTTTTAATAATATCAAGTGAAATACTTAGATACTGGTTTGGCATCATCTGGGGCCATAAGGAAGCTAAACCTACCAGCTGCTTGGAAGAATAATTTATGTTCCAGTAAAAGTGGTTTCAGTTTAATCTTCATTAAATATAGTAATGAAGGAATCAGAAAACTAAATTAATTTTTAAATCAGTGTTGTTTGACGTCTTTTGAAAATCAGCAAGTGAATTGAAGACCTGAAGTGGGCAAAATTACATGTACAAGGAAACTATTGTTTTGTGTTGCACAAAGCACTTCACTTGCATTTATATGCATTGGTAGAATTGGAAGGCAGAGAGAGGAAGAGTAGGACATACATACTTCAGCACACAAAATATGAATAGTTATGTGTAATTTACCTGCAGTCCTGGGGGGTTTCTAAATTTTTTCTAAATAGACACTAATACAGAAACTAAGAATTTTTATAGTGCCCCTGTACTGACAGTGTTGTAGGTTTGTAAGGAGAGGTAATCTGCTGTGAAAAAGCTGAATTCCTGCCTAGTCCAAAGGCAATAGTTGTGTTTCTGATTTGTATACTCACAGAGTAGTAGATATAAAATTCATACTGTTCAGCCTGAATGAGTTATTTAATTCTAGATGAATGGCTGGATTTTTAGTTGATGGAAATTCCTTAGCGAAGCATAGTGATTTGAAATAAATGGATTTTGCCTTTCTCTACAAAGATGTTTTATTTGTGGGTTGGTTTGGCTTTTCTTTCAGTTCTGATTTTCAATTTACCATGCTCAAAGATTGGAAGAAGAGATGAGCAGCTGAGAGCTATGCATAGTAGGAAGAAGATGGCATTATTCCCTGTAATAAATACCTACAATGTGGCTGGGACCACTGGTGGGAATAACGGCATAGTTTTGTTTGATCTTGCTTCTAGGGCTTTAATAACATTATGTGTTATGCACTGAAATGTACAGACTCAGTGAGGTATAAAGTACAGATGATCCTTCAGCACCTTCTGAACTCCCAACCCTCCTGCCCCCATGCAGTATTTTAGTGGGGAAAAAAAGGGGGATCCTGAGCTGGATATTTTGGGAGCATGTGACTGTTTTTCTGTGAAAGACCTTAAAATAATGGAAAGAAGGGTTCTGCACAGCAAATAGTGACATTAAAAAGCTATTTTTGGAGGAGAAAAAAAACCCCAAACAACAGACAAGCAAATGAAGCTAAACGGGAAAAAAACCCCAAATAACCAACAAAACCTAAACCCCAAACAATCTCCACTCCCCTCCCTCCCTTGCAAAAAGAGCAGGAAACAAAGCAAAACAACCCCCAATGGACCTAACTTTGGAGGCTTGGGAAAATTGTGATAAAATACAGCAAAATTGCAGACTAGTCATCCTTCAGGCAGAAGGTAAAAATTAGAGTGAGAACTCATGCTACCTAGGAACTCGGGACCCCTGAGTACAATCTTCCCACTCCCATTTTTGTAACACCAAAACAAAACCCATTGCATCGTCATTAATGTCTTGTATGTACAAAACATAGACTATTAATTACAGGATTGATTATTTTTAAAAATTTCTTCTGTCTTTAATATGTTTACATCCATTTGACTTTTGGTCCCATTACTACAAATTATTTTGATAGAGTAGAACTTCAAAAACATTCTTTTTTAGATACTTTGTAGGATTGGGATTTTCACAGGATAGGAATCAGTAAGCTCTCATTTCTCATTGAGAGGCTTATATTCAGACATTGTAATAGGGCATGAGATTTTATTTTCATATGTTATTTGGGATCTCACATTGTATAAATTTTCTTTATATTTAAATAGTACCTGTGTTGACTATCTGGAGTTTTCAGCTCTCCTTTGCTAAAAGGAGAACAGGAAGAAAAGTAATTAATTTTCTGTAAAGGCACCAAAAGCAAACTTCAGCATTTATTCTCTGGAATGCATATTTTCATATTTTTGGGTGACATGGTAAATGTATCTTATTTCAAAGACTGGGTCTTAAAAAGATGTACATGATAGATTTTCTTTCCTGATTTCCATCATGATATTATGTTAATAGAATTGAGCTGATAACTTCAATCTAAACCAGTTTAGGGACTGTATTGCAATATTGAGTGAGTGCATTACGTAATAACTTAAAAAAAGACATACAGCCTTCTCTCTTCATTATTTGTGTAGTATATTCTATGGCAAGCTTATTATTTCAACTGATTTTTCTTTAAAGTACCAATTTAAAAAGCTGGTTTATATCTGCTAATTTAGCTGTGACATTTGAATTTTTTTTTAACAAAACCCTTGTATATTTCCTTTGCTTTTAAAAATACAGTGTAACTATTTTACTTGTTTTTACTCTGGCTGCTTAGCATGAGAACAGTAATCACACTAAGAATTCTGTGGATATTTATGACTACAGTTCTGATGTCTCTGCCTGTTTTAAAAATTTTGTTTAGCAGAATTGGCACCTAGCTTGTAAAGCAGTCCGTTGACCTACCCTTCAGATTATGCTGGTAAATACTACTGTATTAGAAAAATTTTAGACAAGCATGAGTATCAGCAACAGAAGAGAGTGAGTGGTGTGTGACTGATGCTGTTGCCTTCTATTGATGGGAACAACTTTAAGAGGAAAGGAAATACTACTTTTCTAAAGTCTATTCATTTCAGGAAGGCTTAAAAATGGTAGGGGTTTTTTGCTTCACAAATTCTATTCTTTATTTACCTTTAAGGTTATGTAACTGCAACTCAGTTCTTTAGACTTGGCTTGTAATCACTTTTTATCTTCATAACATCACCCAAGGAAAGGGTGAAATGGCCTTTTATAATTGTGAATCTTTTTTCTGTTGATGCATCTGTCTATAGTCAACTCATTAAGGTAGGTGATCTTTCTGTATCAGTGTTCAGAATCCACATTTTAAGATACAGTTTTCTGACCTGTTTTGTTGTAGTGTTGCTTGGGGTTTTTTGATGTTAAGTAGACCCCTGGCAATGGAAACCATAATCTAAAACTTCAGCTCTGTATTGGGTTAAGTACAACTCAAGGACTGTACTCAAGAAGGTGCTGTAAGGTACATGTACCATTAATAGTGAGTCCCTGTTCTTGAAAGTACTTCCACTGCAATCAGGTTGAAGAGTGCCATGAAAAATCAAGAGAGAGATACATTGTTTGTGTTGGAAAAAATCATTATCATTGCTAGTTCACTATATATTCTGGTCTTGATATTATATAATACCATAATAATTCTATTATTGGTTGATAGTGAGAAGTATATGATCGAGTCCAGAATTTCTGCAAAACTCTTTCCAAATACATATGTTGCCCAGGATTGTTGGAATGGTTTGATTAAAAATTCTGAGCTTGTCTCAAATAAAGATAAATTATTCTAATTGAAGATGTTTTATTGTAATAAAGATAACACTTCTTGTGTTATCTTTATTATTGTGAGATCATTCTGTGTTCTCAGTTGTTCAAACATATGACCAAATGCTGCTTCTGTAGCCTTAAAATAAGTTTAGGCCTTAAGAACAACAAAGTTCTTTGGCAAACTGTGTCCCTTGGATCTTGCTTCTAGGAGAGATCATCTTCATAATATCCATTGTCTTTCCTCCTCGGAGTCAGCTGGTGTTTCTTTGCCAGAATTATTTGGAAAGTTGCTCTGCAGAAAGCTCCCAGCATGTTTGTGGAAGGGGTAGCTTCCTTGACAAAAGTTAACTTTATCTGTAGAAACGGCTTATCAGATGCAAACTTCTATTCCTTTTTCATGAATCTTGTAAATATACAGAGAATACTGAAGAGAGGTTGGTTGAAATGTTCATTGCACAGTGCTGCTTTCACTGCTAATGCAGTTTAAAGTTATTTAAAGAGACTGCATTTTTAAAGTGCTTGGAAAGAACTTTCAGATTTTTTCAGGCAAGAGGATTAAGGCAGATTTATTTTCACAGGGTATGCCTGCACAAGTCCCAAATCAAAAATATTTTCTCCGTGCCTTGATCTACACTTGGTTGGTGGTTTGTTTGGTTTTTTGTTTCAAACCTAGTACTACCACTGAGAAATGGTGTTAATAGATGGAGTGATAAGAGTGAATGATTGAAGCTGTTTTTACTTCCTACCAGCAAAGTGTGTTGGCAATCACCTGTAAAAGAACCTAAACACTAACAGAATTGAACTTTGGGAAGTAAAATGAATAATAGTTTAGGGTTGCTTGTTTTGGGTGTGTGGTCTTGTTTGGTTTGTTTGGTTTTATAATTCAAGTATAAACAAAGCTCTAGAGTTCTGGAAAAATGTGAGTGGCAGAAAACTGACCACAAGATTCTCAAACCTATCTTGTGTATTAATGGCTTCAATTCACAAGCATATCCCTGTGTTGTGACAAGCACTCTGTCTTTCCGTGGTGTTTTCTTGTGTGTGTGTGTGTGTGTCTGTGTCTGTATATTTGCATTTCTGTGAGTACATGTGTTCTGTGTTGTAGAGCTGGAGAATGCCCTATAGTTGTAACAGTGCAGCTTTTATTATCCTACATTGTTTTGTTTTCATAGGCTTTAAAAATTCATTAATGGTGAAAAGTTGCTTTTGCCTGTGATAGTAAATACATTTCTCTTTGTGAGGAGAAAGAGAGGTGGTAGAAATCTCTTTATATACAATTCTACATACAGTATATATATAACCCTGACTTAAGGTAGAAGTAAGCACAGAAATTGTCAGAAGTCTTGAAAGTGTACGGTTTTGTTGAGATATGCCTTGCTGTGGGATAATCCACTAGGGCAGGGGAGATTAGAGTAAGTGTATTAAAAATAAATGGAACTTTAACATTTTAGAGACTGATTGAGCATGAGAATATAATAATCTTTATGTTCATCGTATGTTAAAAAAGTATTTAAGAAAGTATGGTGCTAAAGAAATTATTATTGACATTTTCTGTCATCATTGCATTACACATAAAATTAATTATCATGGTAAGTGACAGATAGTTTTTGAGGTTATAGATTTATGTTTTATACTGGAAATGTTTTCTGGACTAGAAAATATCTTTCCACACAATGCATTAATTTTCCAGTTGTTAATGAAGAGTAACATTAATGTTAGGGGGAAAAATCACTAATGTTAGGAAAAATACATGTAAAATATCCAGCTTAATAAAATTAACAGAACCAAAGGGCGAATTTCCAGAAAAACAGATTATGTGAAGTGCTGCTTAAGAGCTGTGCAGAGCCAAGCCAAAATGGAGAAAAAAAATCTCATACTCTGTCTACGGAGCTGGGAAAGAGTAAGAACAGGGAAGGCATGTATTCTACACAGCTATTCTACTCAGAAATACCTTCCCAGCTTTGACTTTGTGTGGGAGTCAGATTTCCAAAGTCAAGAGAGTGATCTGAACAACTGAAAAATCTGAAAAATCTAATTAGCTGCCACTAGTGTCTAAGAGTTTCTGGTAAAAACTTCCATAATCTTTGAAAACTGTGCCAATTCCAGGCCTAGAGATAAAGCCATCATGATGCTTGTGTGTCCAGCTTCCAGCAAAGGCTGTTTAGAAATCATGCCTGGACATTTGTGCTACTTCACTCTTCCAGGAATATAAATCAGGAGGAATTAAGTGAGCACATCTGATGCAAGGGGACAGTAGGGTGTTAAGCCCAAACCACAGCTCTTTTTTCTTTGCCAAATTTCAGAAACAATGCCTTTATCCATGTGCTTAAGGCAGTCTCCTAGAAAGGAGGATCTCCTGGAAGGATGGATCTGAGAAGATGGGGATTTCTGATTAGTGAATCTTTGTTTCCTGACAGTGCATCAGTGCTTAGATGTTATGTGAGATATGGGCAATAGCATCAATTCAAATTGTCTGCACACAGGCAATGTGCCTGAAAAAACTAAATGTTGAAAATGTTTAACATAATTTGAGGTCCTTACTTCTAGTGTAGCTTGGGTATCTAAAAAGATAAAAGAGGTGCAAGTTCAGAAACACATTTTTCTTGTACATTTTATTTTGGTAGTTGAAGGTGTTTCCTCTTCTCAGGATACTGAGTGTTGTGAATACTAAAGCTGTACATACAGTATCTAAACAATTAAGGTACCTACTGGAGCCTGTGAGTTTCATCTCTAGAACCAGCCAGCTGTTTTCTTGTGCTATGTCCTTTAGTGCAGACCTTTTTATTTTGTATATGACCCTTGGATACACTTTAACAAGAGCAGTTAAAAACTGGTGCAGTTAATTCAGTGAGATACTTAAGGCACATTTGTTATTTTTGATAGTTCTATACATAGCAAATAAAATATTCCATTTTTCAGTTATATAAAAAATTCATGTAAACATTCTGAAAGCAGCTCTATCTTTGATTCCTAATGAGTGTGTCTTTAATGGAAAAGAAACACAAGCAAAACCAAAACCTTTTAAAAGGTTTTTAGTGCACAGTATATTACAGTATGGGCACTGCATGTGTAAAGAAAATTTTCCAATGAATATTTGCATGCACAGTCATACAGAACTGTGCTGCTTTTCACATTGCTGTTAATGATATTCATTAATCTGTAAAAGTACTTCATTATCATCCGTCAAAACTCTTCTTGTAACTTCTTGTCAAATAACTACCTGAACAGATACCAGCAATACTAATGCTGAAATTTGTGCCTCTGTTTTTCTGTATTATTTTCTTGTCTCCTGTTGTAAGTCTCTTGGAGATACCAGTCTTAATGAGTAGACAGAAAGTGGGAAGCTGTTGATGTTCTCACCTGTAGATGAGAAATTGAAAAGCCTCATTAAATGGTGAAAGATTGAAGACTGAATTGATTAGGATGAAATGTAATAGAAAGTGCAAATGTCAAAAGAAGCATTTTTATCTTTATCCATAGAAGAGTGCTTGAGAAAACCTGAGAAGCCCTGTCTGACCTAGACAATAATTGCCAAGCAAAACAGGATCTGAATTCTGTAAAAGGCAAATTTGCGCTTAGTCTGTATCAGATGAAGTATTTCTGAAATAGCTAGAAATAAAATAGTTCCATTTTACAAAACAGTAGAAAAGTCTAATGTAAAATTTTGTATTCAGAAATTATATATTATATTATTATTTATTATAATATATTATCATTATGTATTATTATATATTTTGGTTGTATGAATGTAATACATGCAGCTAAGGAGTAGGATTTTGATTTATTTGATGTACACAAGTTTGAAGGAGTTGTGGCACACCTCCCCCCCCCCATGTTAAGTACATCAGAGGGTAAACACTGAAGGAAGAAGAGTTACTTAAGATAAATGACGGTTTTGGCAAAAGAACAAGTGTCCATAAGAGTGGGCATGAATATGCTTAGGTTGGAAACTGGAAGGAGTATTTAACCATGCAGAGTTTTGTGGTTCTGAAATAGTTTTCCATTGAAGTTTTATTGCCCTGCAGTAGATATCAAGTGGAACTTGGTTAAAGAAGAATCATATGACAGGATGGGCCATATTGGACTTTCTTGCCTAAGTCTGGCTGTGTGTTGGTGGCTGAGAAATGCAGGAAAATACCTAAAATTCAGAGAAAATACTAGTTCAAGTAAAGGATTATACATAAACTATTTACTGTAGTAGTAATCATACCTAGCTTTCATAGGTTCAATGACTAAGTTGCAAGAAGGATTTGAACTTTTAGAGGAGCTTTCACCTGAGCATGAGTTCAAGGACAGCGCAATGCAATTTGAGTGCCTATCTTTTAAGTGCTTAAGCTACTGCAAAGTTATTAGCTATGATTGTACTCCCTTACTTCAGCCTTTGTAATGTGATTGTGTCTTAGTTTGCAGGAAAATTGCCTCCAAATATCTAACCAGAAAATTAATTCTGCATCAATTAATCTTGCTCAATATTCATACTCCAACAGTCACCACCAGCAGATGCTTGGAGAAGAGTAAGAATAGGATTAGCCATATGATCCTTGCTAATATTCTTTCAGCTTCTGAGTATTTTCTTCTTGAAGGTTTTTTAAACTCATGGGAATTAGTCTGTTTAGGAACCTGCCATGAACTCTCATAGGTGCTTGTCTGTTCTTCCCTTGACTTCGTCATGTGAACTTGCATTCAGTGTCCCCTGCACGAAATCCATGGTGCTGCTGCTCATTGTTTGAAGTCCAGAGATGTTTGCTTTGAACCTGTCTCCTCTTACCTTTTTGTGCTATCCATAGTTTGATTTTTTTGGAAGAAAACGTGACTACCTAATCTTTATGTAAGATGTTTCCACTAAAGATTTTGAAGGTCTCTGTTATAGTAGCTCCCAAACTCACATTTTTTTGCACACAGAAGCATTACGTGGATTTGAGCTTTCCAGGTATGGAGACAGTTCATACCATAGATCCTTCTTACCTTCTTGGAACTTTTTCCACCCTCTATTGAGAGGAGCAGGCAGAAGCTTCATGCAAAGTGTGGAACAAGTGTAATTTTATAGAATTATATAGAATATTTTTTTCTGTTTGATACTCTTTCTTAATATTCCCTAATTTGCATAATGCTTCTTGAATTTTCTAATTTGTTTTTTAGTATGGCCAAACACCAAACTGATGCTTTCATAGAATTACCTCTTCTGCTCCTTAGTGTTGCTACCCAGAGCTTCTTGTTTTATATATGAAGCCAGGATTAGTTTTCCATACATGTATCATTTTACATTAATCTAAATTGAATTTCACCAGCTGCTTTATTGCCTGGTCCCTCAGACTGATAAGCATTTTTGCTGGTCTTTAAGGTACTCCTCTTTACTACCTTGTAGTATGTACCATCAGTAGATTTTCTCACCTCACTGAAGAACTGCCACCCCTTTCTCCTTGCCATGTTACTTACGAATGTTTTAAACAGGACAGTTCCCAGTACAGCCCCCTGTGCAAGTGACTTCCCTCCACTGCGAGAGCTGAGTCTGAACACTGATCTTCTGATTCCTCTATTTTAATCAGTTATTTTTCCACAACCTTTGCTTTCATGTCTCAGTGCTTACTTTGCTGAAAAAACTGGAGTGAGGAATTTTGTTTACGGCCTTTTTTAAAAGGTGAGTAGGCTGCATGAGCTGGATCACCCTTGTGCATGAGTGTAAGTTCTTCTTTACTGAAGATCTGGAAAAGGCTCTGTCAAGTCAGTTTGCAGATGACACCAACTTGGGCACGAGTGTTGATCTGCTGGAGGACGGGAAGGCTCTACAGCAGGATCTGGACAAGCTGGATGTAGAGGCTGAGGCCAATTGTACGAGGTTCCACAAGGTCAAGTGCTCACTCCTTCCTTGGGTCACAGCACTTCAGGCTGGGGCAGAGTGGCTGGAAAACTGCCCAGTGGAAGAGGAGCTAGGGGTGCTGCTCAGCAGGGGCTGAACATGAGCTAGCTGTGCCCACATGACCACTCTGACCTGTATCAGAAACAGTGTGGCCAGCAGCACCAAATCAGTGGCTGTCTGCCTATATTCAGCACTGGTGAGGTCACATGCCAGTGGTTGCTTTTTTTGTCATGCTAATCATGAAACAACCTCTGATCTGAAAGACCTAAAAAATGTCATATTTGTTTTGCTTTTTTTCCATCTACATAATTGTTTAATGCAGTTGAATGGTCTACAGTTGCTACATCACTGGTCTGTTAGCAAGTGATGCTTCTGTTATAATTGGTGTCACTATCATGGTTGGCAGGTAGCAATATGCAGCAAAACCTTTTATTCCTGTCTGTTATTTCAATCCAGCTTGTTTGCTAGTCATTGAAATGCTAGTTTGTTACTTAAATTTGACTTCAAACTCTCTCTTACATAATTCTGTTATCACTGTATATTTTTTGTTCCCAGGCTTCCTTCCACAGAGTTTCCAATATGCCTGGTATATTAATGTTTTTATTTAGGACAAAAAAATTGATGTAAAATGGTCTGTTGAATTTTCAATTCCTGTTCTAATGCTGAAAGTATAAATAATGTATTCTAAATTATTAATGCATCCATAAATATTGAAACATAGGCATTAATAATTTGATAAAATTAAGCATTTAAAACACATTTTTAAATGTAATTGTATATAAAATGAAAGAAAAGAAAAAAATGGCAAGGAGAAGTACAAAATTATTTGTCTTCAGTGCTAGACACTGGAAGTATGAGCTGTATAGTACATGCTGTTAATGTAGAAACACTGGTAATGTAGAAATATGCAAATGTGTACTTTTTCCAGCTCTTCTGTTGAAAGCCCAGAATAGTAAAATGGAACAAATAGCTGAACAGATCAGCCAGAATAGTAACATTAGAATAATATACTTGACAGAATGTTTTTGTTTGAAATGTATTCCCTGTCATTATTATGGGAAAATAATTTTTTGTTCAAAAAAAGGAAATGGCATTTACCCTTAATTAGGAAAAAACCCCCAAAAAAACCTAAATGCATAATAAACCTTTCCTCCTTCTGATCTCCAGTATTAAGTGAGTACAGTGCCAGTAGGTCAGGATTCCACAGTTATTTGAGATTTGACCTCTAAAACTAAATGAGATTATCAGGGCAGTTGTGTAATTCCCCATCTAGCACTAAATAGCGTCTCAACATGATACTCCAGTAAAAATAATAATAAGTACAAAAAGAGAACCTTCACAATTTTCAACATTGCATCTTTACCCTTTGTTCTGTGTGCTCTACTAGTAACTCAAATAATTTAGCCTTCTTTGGATTAATTTTATCCAATTTTAACACCCTGAACACTTTAGAATTATCCTAGAAGGATTTGTAGTGTGGTCTCTACCTATATAGACTTAGAGCATGGTGTTTTGAAGCAGTTAGCCCATGCATGAACTAGGGATGCCTTGTGAAAGTTCTTTAATCCATGCCTCAGAAGACGTTTCAGCTGATCTGTGGAATTTATGGAATACTTAAGATTAACCATCCTCATTTCAGTGAGCAAGCTCCAGGAAGCTTGTAGTCTAAATAATGAGAACATATAAGTACTCTCTGTATTCCCTCCCCCACCCACTAAGTTCTTTGTTTGAAATTCAGCCTGCTCTTCAGAGCTCTATGATAAAGTCCTTCCCTTTCCTTTATATTTTTGTATTGTCACTTTCTAATTATCTTATTTTATACATAGTTCCATTAACAAATAAGGAAACCTGTAGTACAGAGGAGCAAGCAGTAGCTTCATGCTTAATTTGTATAGCATCTCTAAAGAGTGTCTTTTAAGACTAAAAGAATTATCAGGCTTTCTTTAACACATAGTATGCACCAAGCCAAAGATGATAATGTAATACTTGTTGAATACTGAATATAATGTTAACTTCCTCTTTTCAATAGGAAAATTTAAGTGAATAGTCCAATAGCATTACCAGTTAATAATATAATTTCTGTCTGTACAATATTTGTAACAATTTGCCTCACAGGTAGTAGACATCTATTGTCAGCTCAGTACATCAGCAGACACCACTGACAGCTTAAGCTAAATTTGCCAGAGCTTGTGTGATTGAAGCTTTGAGTCAAGCACAAAACCAAGGCACATTTTTCTGGGGGTTAGATTGTTTCCCTAGGTTAGCTATTTTTGTTGTGTTCTTCCCCCCACCTCCCCCACCATACCTCCATGTTTTCTTCTGTGTTTTCCCAGTATTTTTTATTTGTGGCAATAATATTTACTCAAAGGTATAATGATATATACTCATTCTCAAGTATGCAGATGGCCTGTAGTTTTTGTGAAATGTTGCAACAAGTTTCTTTGGGAAAGCTTGCCAGACTTCTTAAGACACCTGTGGATGTTTCTAAGGATGAGCTAGCTGAGCATTTGCCAGTAATAACTTGAGCATAATTGATTCTCCCTTGTAGTGGAAGAATGGACTGTAGATGACCTGAAACTTTCCCTCACTTTTACTCAGGTCTATGATTCTTCGAGTCTTTTAAAGCTCTCACAGGAGCACTCATGGTTTGCTCATTGTGGGTTCTTGCAGTCTTCGGTCTCCTGAGCATCTGGATGTGTTCAACACAGAGACAGATCTTGTTGAGTGACCTCTGCAGGGTGGCAGGCTGAAGGGAGGAGTAGCAGAAGTTGCCTTTGCTGCTGCCTCTTTTTCCCTCAGAAAACCCTAACCTAACCCTAACCACTAGAAGGGTTAGGAAAGAAAACAGGGATTCAAAATATGCTCTGTTGAACATGGCTGATTAAAGAGTTCATCTGTCAAGTTGTGGTCTCTCCAAAGTGACTCAAACCAGCAAGAAATTCTGCCAGCTGTCCCTAGGCAATTCTTCTTTGAGAAGTCCTGGCAGAGCTCCTTGTGGTTTTTTTGCACAAAAGTGCAGAGTGGAGTGACTTTGTCTTGAAGGAAGTGTCAGGCTTCCTGAGGTGAAGGTGAAGTCTCTGGATAAGAGTGCTTTCATGCTGAGGAACTCACCTCGTGAAGCCATTTCAGAGGCTTCATGTCCTTTGTAGTTGCCTGGTGTCCAGGGGTGCCCACCACCATCACATGTTCAGTACTATTTCAGTGATCCTGACCAGAAGCTGAAAGGAGATTTTTTTTAGAATTGGTGTTCTCATCTGCAGTTATTTTAGAAAAACAGGTGATGTTCGAGAAATTTGGCAGTAGCAGTGAAGAAATTGAGGACCCTTGAAGACAAAAAATATAAGTCTTGTGCGGACTTCTGAGAAGTGTGGGAACTTTTTTTCTGCTCATTCAATATTGGCTATTAGAAATTTCTAAAAAAACCACGGTGGTGATTGAAACTATTTAAATGAAACATTCCCAGCAAAGCACCTTCACAGTGAAATTTTCTACTTTTGTAGTGAGAAAAGCCTGTTCCTAAAGCTTTTTTTTTCAGTTTAACTGTTACTGTTATGCTGACTAGGTCTACAAGAAACAAGAATCTCCTCATCCTCAACAGTTTTGCTCAGACTGTTGCATAATCATTTGGTTAATTTGTTTAATTAGGTTACAAGATGCTACTCTTTTCTTCAATAAGCAGTAATATTTTTGAGTGATATCAGTAGTGAGGAATAATTATGTCTAGGTAAACTTGCAGCCTTCATTAGGAATGACTATATGACTACAAGGGCTGGACAATTACTTTAATCCTTTTTATTTATGGACAAGGTTGTCCAAATATTTATACAATTATAATTTAATGGTATACGTGTAAAGTCTTGTACAAGGTCACTGTTTGTTACTTTTTTTCTTCCTTTTCTCTTATATTAGCACAATATTATCCCTGTGGTGATACCTGATATAAACTGGGTATTGGAAGAAGATGCTTTAGACTTGTGATGTAGCTTAAATTATAAAACAGAGGAGTTGTTTTCTTTCTAGTGTTTTTGGTTTTGTTTGGTTAGTTGTTTTATTTTTTGTTTTTGTTTTCTGTTGGTTGTTTTTGGGTTTTTGGGTTAGTTTCTTTCGGATTAGTTCTTTAGAGGAAAGTAGGTTCAGTGTATGATCAAGATATAAATTTTGAGACCTCCTTTCTTATTGCTCTAAAACTCAGATTACTTTGCTGCTCCCTCCCCCAGCTCATGTACATTCTGAACACTCATAGAATAACTCCAAGCATGCAGGAGTTGCCGTGCAAGATCAATCTTGATTCATCTAAACATGTACATGGCAATAATCATCTGAGTTCTTAGAGAACTCCCAGCATGTGGAAGTTGCCATGTGAGTTAAATATAAATTATCAACGCTGGTAATTTTGTTAGCCTTTTTAGTCCGGGTTCGACAGTGAGTTCTGGTAGTATTTTTCATCACAGGAGAATCTAGCTCCTTGGGAAGACTACGAAACTGAGTTTATGGATTATAAAAGCAGATGAAAGGATAGGCTCCTCCCTACCTAGTTGAGACATTTAACTTAAGTCACCCACATATGCTTAGAGGTGCTTAATTTGTCTAGGTATGTGGGTAACCTCCTGAATTCTCTATGATTCCCAGGAGAAGCTTGAAAAGGTGGGCTTGGGGATTAGATCTATGACCAATTTAGTCTCATCTAAGAGTGGTCATTACTGTCTCTGACTGAAAATATTTGGTTGGTTATGCTGTGTTAGAGCACTGAAAAATATGGGTACAGCACTCAAGATAGGTGATTTAAACCTATGTCTTCCCATTTCTAGGGGAGAAAGAGCTAAGTAATAGAGGAAAAATGGAAAAGTACTTTTCAAGTGACCAGGACATTCAACTGTAAGGACACATATCTAATATTCAATAATTCTGAAACTGGTTTTATCTAATGACTATATCTATAATTGCTGTATGTATATACACATATATATATGTATATGCATGTATGCACACACATGCACACACATATATATATGTGTGTGTGTATATATGTACGTATATGTATATGTGTATGTATATGTATATGTATATGTATACATGTGCTGTAAGTGCATAATTATTTTCTGGGATTAAGATCCAGGAACTAAGTTCTGTGACTTGCAGCTAATATCCCAGTTTCCACATAAGGTTTGACCTCCTTGTTTGCTTGCTTGGTTTCAAGTGCCTTCACACAAAAGTGTTCTGTGGCTTAATACTTTTGATTACTGCAGTAAGGGAGGCATGAATTCATTCTTCTTAATCTTGTGTCCATCCTTTAATCAGTCTTTCCATTTCTCGAGTGAGTTCTTCAAACATCAGGCTGTTGTTCTGGAAGCAAGAATCATCCTACCTTTGTTGCCTGTCCTTCAAAGAGGGTAGATAGGGTTAACCTGAAGCCCATGGAGGCCTTTTTGATTTCATGTTTGTTCTGTATGTCCTTGGTTAAAAAAAGATAAAAAGGTGAATGAAATGGATGGCTCTTTTCAGGCACTTGTGATTTCTGGGCATTCTGTGGAAACTCCAGCATTGAGCTGGCTATGATGATTTCCAACTGCTGTCTCAGAGCAGTTGGAAGCTGAAGCGACTATGTTGGTGTCTTCACAGACATGTCAATTTCCTGTCTTTTCCTATGCTTGAAACCAGTATTTTGATGACAGCACCAAAATTTGATAAGTAGCATTTTATACAGTTCTGGTCTAATACTATGTCCTAAATTCTCTGAATTTTTACAGTTAGCATATCTTAATTGCAAAAGGAATTACTGAAATTATTGAGTTCTTACATTATCTACCTTTGAGGCATCTATATTACTTCATAATTATATGTACTAGTTCAAAGTCTAACAATTCCAAGCTATCTTTTCAGAGCTCCCTGCAGAGACAGCTAAAGATAATCTCATTTCTACATCCCTATTCTTTCACTATCTACTCTCTGCTAAATATTTGTTAAGAGAGAAAGAGCCAACTTTATTAACTCCCTTACTAGATCTGCCCTTCCTCATGGCTGGCTGGCCTAATCTTTTTGCTGTATTGTATCAAGAATAAACAGATTTACCTTCTTTACCTGTATGTGGTCCCTTGACTCCCTTGGAGGAGCCAACAGAGATCTGTGTTAAGTCAGTGTTTCCCTTATGATAGAAGGTGTTATGATTGTCACATGTAATGGGCCTGAGGATGTTTTCCCTGCAGACTGAGAACACCTTCTTTTCCTTGATAAATATGTACCTGCAGGTTTTTACTCATAGTGACTGTTGATGCCATAAGCCATGAAGGTGGACCTTTACTGTCTCTCTATTAAGAAGTTCTGATGTAATGTGAGTGCACAGCTGAACATACTCTTCTGACCCAGTGAAGTTTCCTTGAAAACTGTCCAAATGGGACTAATATTTCTCTCTGCTTGAAACTGGGATGGTATCTCCAGTTTGTGGACTGTAGTTTTCATTTGCATGGATTTTGTATTTCCAAGCCCAAATCATAAAGTACAAGGATGTGTGAATTTCAAAATGTTCTTCTTTCATGTTTATGCCTTCAGTTATTTAAGCTGGTAGCTTTAAATAATGATTGTTTGATGCATAGCACAAAACCAACTTAAAAATTTTAAAAATCAACTTTCCAAACCTGGAGTCAAGAAAAGGAGGTGAATGCGGTGATTCTTTGTCTGTTTGTCTGATTCCTATTTCATCTCAATATTTTTAAGTGACTGTCAAATTTAAGAGAAACATCATAGGGAACAGATATTTGAAACGTTGTTGAGCTCCTGTACATATTGTTAAAATGTATGTCTTTGCAAATGTGACGGGCAATGGAAAGGTGACAGTGTTAGTTTACATGTAAATAGCTAGAGGAAACCAGAGAGGGAAGGCATTCTACAGATACCACAATTATGGGAACAGCTTTAGTTAAAGCTCACAATCAACCATGACACAAACGCCTTGAGAGGACTAGCTTTAATTAGTTCTAATCTTCACAAAAAAATTCGTTTTCTCACCAATATTTATTCATTTCCTGGCAAGAATATTACTCAAACTCAGGCATGGACAGTGAAAGTAAATGCTGGCTATAATTAACTTGAGTATTTAGATTTAGGGGAAAATACTTATGTAAATATGAGGACTTTGAATGCTGCTTACAGAATTACAAAGAAATCTAATTTTGTCTGGAAAATGAGTTTTTCCTTATGAGATATTTTAAGGTGTTTAAATTATGGCTTGCAGAAACAATGGAATATTAAAATTAATTTATTAAAATACAGCACATTCAAAAACCTTCATGCATGTAATCCCTACTTGCTACGTAAATTTGCTGAATGTATACTGATATTTTTATATAATATTTCATCAGTATTATGATAGAAGGGAAAATAGCTTACATTTCTTCTTAATAAATAGTCACATGACTAGTTTCCTTGATTTTGCGTAAAAATGTATTTATTCACTGGAAGTCATATAAATCAGGCTAATAGGAAAATACTTCCTGTTGCAAGTTCTAAATGTTGTCCTGTAAAGAATCTCATTTCATTCCAGAATAGCTACTTAAAGGACCAGGAGTTTGAGAGTCTGGAACTCAGATCTGCAAAGGACATCCAAACAAGAAACTTAATTGGCGGAAAAAAGAATTTGCAAGATTAAATTTTTGCAGTTGCAGATTTAAAGTAGGCAATAGCAACAAATGATGTCATAATTAAAAGTATTCACCGAACATAAGATTATTTGTACTGGAGAGGACCTCTAAAGATAACCTAGGTCCAGACCTTCCCCTAGGCCATGTTTTTTGGAGCCACATCCAGCCTGCTCTTGAACACTTACAGGGATAGGGCATCCACAGCTTTTCTGGGCAACCTGTCCCAGTGCCTCACCACCCTCACAGAGAAGAATTTCCTCCTAATGTCTAATCTAAACATTAAATATCTATTTAACTATAACTCTTTCCATTTAAAGCAATTTTCCCTTCTTNTAAAATAGTATTTGTTTTTATATTTTATGTATTATAATAATATAAATCATTATTAAATCATTATCAGTGTTCCTGGGCTGTGGAATATTTAATAACAGTTCAGTTCAAAAGTAAACTTCTCTGTAGATGTTAATACCTTTTTTCTGCAGCATGGCTCTTCAAACATGTTAAGTAACA
>VXBC01001367.1:302663-350970 GCA_013399945.1 Ploceus nigricollis | reverse complement strand
GAACATAAGATTATTTGTACTGGAGAGGACCTCTAAAGATAACCTAGGTCCAGACCTTCCCCTAGGCCATGTTTTTTGGAGCCACATCCAGCCTGCTCTTGAACACTTACAGGGATAGGGCATCCACAGCTTTTCTGGGCAACCTGTCCCAGTGCCTCACCACCCTCACAGAGAAGAATTTCCTCCTAATGTCTAATCTAAACATTAAATATCTATTTAACTATAACTCTTTCCATTTAAAGCAATTTTCCCTTCTTCTATCACTACGTGCCCTTGTAAAAAGTCCCTCTCCAGCTCTCTTGCATCCACTGGAAAGTGTTGTAGGATCTCCCTGGAGCTGTCTTTCCAGAGTGAACAACCCCAACTCTCAGCCTATCTCCATAGGAGAGGTGCTCCAGCCCTCTGATCCACCTCTGTGGTCCTCATCNAACTTCTCTGTAGATGTTAATACCTTTTTTCTGCAGCATGGCTCTTCAAACATGTTAAGTAACAAAAATGGCAGTAGATAGGGAAAAATGTTGTTTTTCTTCACTGACATTTTTGCAACAAATCCTCCTCTCAGGNGTTTTTTTTTCTGTTAAATAAGAACAGAAATTTATAACACAGTAGAATTGCTAGCATGGAAAGTGTGTGGCATTTATAAATACCTGAATGTTACAAACAGTGAGAAATAATAATTGATGTATGTAATCTGAAAGTATAGGCAAACAAAGCTCAGAGGAAAGAGGGAGAATTGACACATTTTTGTATGTGTGGTGTGTAGTTGGTTGTAAGAGGTTACCTAAGAAATTACTGGAAATACCCTTTTTAAAATGATGATATTTGAATGGAAAAATTGTTGTCCCAAGTGACACTTNGGGGAAATTAATCTACAGAGAAGCTCAGCTAGTAGTAATAAGATGATTATTACACATCTTTATATCCCACTTGATAGTTGATGTATCTTAATTCTTTCTTTAAAACTGTGAAAAAGAAAATCAAACCCAATAATCTGTCATTTGTGGGTTTGGTATCTAAGCTTAAAATGCGTTTAGGCACTTGGTGTCATAGCATAAAGTGCAAGGAAGATTTCGTTCTTAAATACATGACTCCTTCATGGCTCTTGCAGTGCTAACATCACTTCTTCAAATCTCTACTAATGTTTTGAGGCACGAAAAGCTGCTGATAGTCATTGTTGACATCTGTAACTTAGTTTAGTAAGGCAGTACTAGTTAATATAGTGTGTATCACTGCTGAATTAAATACAGGAACTTCGTAAGTAGCTCCTTCATTGTGTGATGTTTCTTAGTCACAGCCCTCTGCACATTGGTCTAATTACTACTGTAGATTCCCAACATCATTTATTATTTGATTAATATGCAATTTCTTTCTCAGATTCATCAGTAATATCAACACAATGCCCAGACTCTTGTATTCCCCTTCCTTCCTTTCCTTACCAATGCACAGCAACTCATTTCTTTCATTTTTGGCACATCATAATTTAATATTTACCCGTTGTAGCTTGGTACCAAAGGAACAATTATTTCCTAATCACTTGCCTTCAGGGGGTTCTCCACTTGTGTCTGGGGAAAAAGGGCAGTTTGGGAGCGTGTCTGTGTTTCCTTTGTAAGGACAGCCCTGTTGTTAGGGCAGGGCACTGTGTGTTGAATTCTAATGCCTTGGTGCAAGAGCCAGCCTGTTTGGAAGGGGCAGCGTGGGAGCTGTTGGCTGCGATCAGCAGAGCCCCAGCCTGGGGCTCCCTCGGAGTGAGGAGCTCTGGAAGTTGTCCGGACCATGCTGATGGGGAATGCAGCCATTCAGCGCCGTGGCCAGGGTGAAACATCTCATCCCCCCAGTACCCACCAGGCTGCTTTGCTTAGCAGCCAGGGAGTTCAGGTACCTTTCCTTTAAATATTTATAATTTGCTGCCACAAAATATTGTCCATTCAAAAGCAGGTTGTTGTATCCGTGCAACAGAAGTGTATTGGCATTGATTTTTATGTGCATTTGGTAGATTTTGTAAGATTGTTTAAAATTCACGATTGCTTGAAATAGGTCTTATCCTGGACTGGCAAAGGACTGTGTAACAGAGGTAACTGTTTATGTATTGAATATTTATTTTCAAGGAAAATTGTAGAAAATTTTCAAAGATAGCGTGTTATGATAAGATATACTTAAGCCAGAGAGAAGGTACCTTTAGTTCTGGTACTAAGGTTTTGATTTTAAATTAACAATGGATTAGTTATCTGTCTCTGTCAAGACTATAATAAAGATCTTTTGTTGCAATCCATCATAGGGCTTTTGTGTTATACACTATACCTAGAAACTGTTAACAGGAAGACTAGATTAATGCAGAGAGAAAAAATTTCATCAGATAAAACACAGGTTTCAAAAAGCAATTTCAAGTTCCATACTATGTTATGCATTAATACATTTTTAGCCTTTGGGGAAAAGAGAAAAACTTGTAATCAAAAATTAATTTAAGCATTCTTGGCTGTACCTAAATTAGAACCCAGGATACTTCCAAAATTGTTATTAATCAAATGACCTGACAGGAGTTCACTAGGAGAAAATTAATGAGTACAGGCTATTCTGAATAATATTTAGTAATGCTGATAAGAAATTTTGCAGCTCTTTTTCTAATTTTACGTACAATTTAAAATAGTTCTATTTTGAGGTAGCCATATGTGTCTGTACATGTATGTTATGCAAATATATTATGCATATGCTCTTTATTTTTTAAATTAACTTCTTCAGAAAGCTTAATAGAATACAAGTGCAAGAAGTCACTATTTTTTCTTGATTAATATCTTAACAATAAAGTGAGATATGGTTCCATATGACTTATAGATTTCTCCATTAATATATGGACACATTTGTTTCTCTTTTTTTTTTTTGTTTTTGTTTTTGGGTTTTTTTTGGGGTTTTTTGTTTTTATTTTGTTTTGTTTTGTTGTTTTGGTTTTTTTGGGTTTTTTTGTAAACTATCATTGCAATTTTTGCCAGTTGGGGTATAATGATTCTCATCTTTTCTGGGAACAATTCACAAGATTGACTTTATAAGTCTTCATTGTAATTTATAGTGCTATATTAGAAGGAAAGAAATTGGTGATTAGTATTTTCTGCCTTTAGGGTTTGGATTTGAAGAATGCAATTCTATTCTATCCAGTTTCTGGTTATTTACTGTTTTGTAAATTTAAAATATAACAGATCATTAAGGGATTGGGTCATCATACCTGTAACAAAAGTTTTAGTTTCAAGATACTAAGAAGTAGAATTATAAGGAAAACCAAGCCTAAATACCATTAATTCACATCTAACATCTGGAAATCCTTAGTGGTGTATTTTAATTTTTAATAGACCTAGGAGAGGGTTTTTTCATCAGAAATTTTAGTCTTTGTGTATTCTGTGTTTTTTATGTTATATGTATTTTGGAAGTAAGCTGTTATACAAACAAAATTTATTATAATTTTCTTATTTCTATTTTTGTTTAACATACCTAATGTGAAGGAAATTTGTAAGTCTAAATATTTCTTGCTGTAGACATGCTAAACAGTGTCACATCTAACTTTGTTCATTGAATTTTGTCTGTAAGCCAGAAGTGTAACTGGCTTAGTGCCTTATTGCCCCCAGCAGTCCTGCTGTTCAGAGTAGGTAGTGTTGACCCTGATTTGTTTTTAATGGTTTTTTTTTTAATTTTTCCAAGAGCATTTTGATTTAAATAACTTCTTTATTAGGATGAACAGAGATATTTTTACAGTTATTGGCAAGACAACAGCAGTAATGATCGCTGGATTTTTTTTTTTTGCTTTTGCTGTAAATTTTATAAAGTTGACATGAATGACTCAAAAGACACCATAGTAAGATGGAAGCTGTTGGGAAGGTAGTGGAAAATAAAGGAAGTAACATTTGATGCCTAATAAGTTGACAAAACAGTAGGTACTTGTTTATATTCTGGAAAATCATAGTTGAAAACAAAGGAAAAAACTTCAGTTATGTGAAATCAAGCTGAGTTTACCCTTGTAAAAAGGACCTGTCTTGAAAAGCCACAATTAGTAAGCTGGTTTACTCTGAATTGTTTGTGAATTCCATTTCATTAATAGGAATTCTTTTTAACAGTAGGGACGAGATTTACAAAATCCACACACTGTGTATTTCACCCTATTGCGTTTTGCACTTGTATTGGGAAAAAGAAACCAATATTGACCTGAATATTCTCTCCTCGTATTTAGGATACCTGTAGCTTTTGCAATGTACATGTAATCAGAGTGAAATTTTTCATGAGGGTTTGAAAGAGGAGAGGAGGGGACGGGAGGAGAGGGGAGGAGAGGAGAGGAATATATAAATGATGGTGACAACCTCTCCCACCTGCGTATTGGGACAAAAGGGGCCAGAGGCAGCCTGAACAAAACACAGATGGGAGGAATTCCAGACAAGTGAGTGGGGACACTGAGGAAAGCCCAAAGTTAAAGAGCAGGTTGCAGCCAGTGTGGAAAGGTAAATGATTTTCCCAGCAGAATGGGAAATGGTGTGCAAGCCCTGAGGGCTGGACTCACAGGGTGGAGAGAGGTTGCTGCCTGCTATGATGGTGTGTTTTGTTACACAGAGCTCATTGACTTGACCCAGATTGCAGCTTCGCTCGCTGAAAATATGCTGGTGTTTCCTCTCAAACTTGAGGTGGCCCCTGTAATTATGAACAGATATGTCAACTTTCTCCTCTGAAATGTCACTGCTGTTTCTGTTAATGAGGTTGTACTTGTTGCGTTGCTACTGAGGAGTATGTTGCACTGGTGCCCATACTGAGAACTCTGCTGACACTGCCATCACCAGAGCCATCTCAGTGACAGTGGCTATTTAAGGTTTTCTTGAAAAGCTAATTCATCACAGATAAAGCTCTTAAAAGTCAGCATACAAATTATTAATCTCTCAATTTCTTTCCACTCATAGCTTGTCAAAATTGCCTTCACTTTGATGATACTAATACATGGTAGTCACAAGCTACATAGGGCTTAAAATACAGCTTTTTCTTTTCCAGTGTAAAAATTATTGCCCTTTTTTTCATTTGTTTAGCTGAATAAATATTAAACTTCTAAATTTTGACAAGGAAGTAGATGTGGCTGTAGTTTGTGTCTGTAATCAAATCCAAATTGATTTTCAAATATTTTTTTGTGTGCTTTAAAGATGAGTGTGTGGGTGTGCATACAGGCATAGGGAAGAGACTGTAGTCTTGTGATACACAACTGAGAGAAAATTGGCTGGATGGTAGTAGCTGAAAAATAATTTTTTAACACTGTAATTATGCCTTAGCGATTGAGTAGAACTCAAGTCCTACCCGTATTTGTGACTGTGCTCTCTTTTCTGCTTATCTGATGTGACAGATGTGCTGAGATGATTACAGCTTGTTCTATAGGAGGAAAATACTAATTGCCCCAGGCAATTAATACAATACAGAAGTCAGTCAGTATTAAATATAGAATAAATATTGCAAATTAATTTTAAATATATTTTGTAGTTATATGAAGTAGATTGGTTTTCGCGATCTGTTAATTAGTGTCTTGCTAATCAAATGCTTTCCTATACAATGTTCTTGAGCTACAGCCTTCAGTGATCCATTGACATATTAATCTATCCCCGAATAATCTTATCATCAGTTCAGCAACAGAATATTTAGAGAATGTTTTGAGAGATTGTTGTTGTTATCACTTGGGGAACAGTATTTTTCATATTTATGACTACAAAGGAAATAGGAAATATTTTAGTGGTGACCCTGTGGTTTAATGAAAAAAGAAATTATCAACTTCCATTCTATGCCCTTTATAGACATTGCTCCTTAGGTTGACCAAACTCTTGTGACTTGAGACAGGACTCAAGGAAACAGCATGAAACAGGGGAGATTTAGATAGGATTTCAGGAAAAGGTTCTTAACCCAGAGCATGGTTGGGCACTGGAACAGGCTCCCCAGGGAAGTGGTCACAGCACGAAGCCTGTCTGATTTCAAGAAGTGTTTGGACAACACTCTCAGGCACAAGGTGTGATTCTTGGAGTGTCCTGTGCAGGGCCAGGAGTTGGACTTGATGATTGTGATGGACTTCTTCCAGCTCAGGATATTCTATGATTCTATAAATGTGTAACAACTTTTTTTAATAGACAATCTAGTACAGGAGGTCTTAAGATGCAAATGATTCATTTTATGCTCATTCTTAAAGAGCAGTGACGTCAACATCACATTCCAGTAATATATTTCACATTTATTTTCTTTCACATGTTTTTTCAGTTGCAATAAAGTCTTTTCCTAGTTAAAGTTAGAAAAAATTTTTGAAAGTGAGTTGCAGAAGACTGAGATTTGAGGGAAATGTTCCAAGGAGAAGGTTTTCCATTCTGCGACATGGCTCACAAACAGAAAGGATTTCAAAACTGTAATTTTAACCCATTTCTGTTGAATTGCCAATTTAAGATGTCAGTTGTCATCTTGTCAGATCTGAAATGTATCCTTTAAGGGATGTTAATTGCCTTTAGAGTTTTAAAATCGTTATGTTGACTCAGCAGTAGGTGGTTGTGGCTTACTTTGCTGAAGGACACCACACTGTAGGTGTAAACTTAAGTTCTTCTTAAACTTGTACCTGATCTTGATCTTGCAGTGAGAGCTGCAGAAAAACAAGGAACACAAATTCTTTGCACATTTACCTTTCGTCGTAAAGGAGTGCATTATAAGAACTTCATCTTTGGATTTTCTGCAACTGGTATGACTTATGATGTCTTGTAATACAGTTAAAAGAAAATTTGCCAGGAGAATGAGCTTGTTTTTTTAACTTATGCAATTCTGATTTACCAGATTTGTAAACACATTGAAGTTTTTTTTATTAGCTTGTGTATAGTGTAGATGCAGTTAGTACATGATTATGTAAGCAAATGTAAGAAGTATTATATATTCTATTTGTGTTTCCTAGGGTAGGTGGGGGAAGTGTTAAATTGATTGTTGCATTTGAAACTGTGGTCTGTTCTGCCAGCAGCTGGAACGTGATCAATTAAATGGGGCATATGAAAGGCATTGCTGTTGCATATTGTTAAAGGAAAATTACAAGTAATATTGTAATACTGAGGTCTAAAGATATACTTTAGAAATGGCTGGAAATAAATTTGACTCCATCAAAGCAAGGGCATTCAGTGCTGGATTATTAGCATGTTATAGAAAAAATAATAGATTAATATCTTTCATGAATGCTAAGAAAATAATGACATTTTTAGTAAGGATGAAATGTAACCTAATCAGAAGTAAACTTTCATTAATAAAAACCATGTGATCATGAAATTTCATTAGTCGTCTGAAAATGGAACTGAAGCGTAATTTAATTTTTAGTTAAACTGTGGGGCAGGTTAGTTCATTTTCCCCACCTTGTTGTTGTGTTTTCATTCCTACTTGTCTTACTGTACTCGTTAGAAAACCTGAATCGTTACTGTGACTACTGACATCTCCGATTTTTCACAAGCTTCTAGTAAGTCATGTAACATTTCTCCACGCATCTTGCAATTCTGAAATATTTCTACAGGACGGCGTTGAAGGGAAAGTGGTAGCTTGTTTCCTACCCCAGTGCTCTCCAGGGCCTTCTCTGAGCACCAGCAGCCGGGGACACTGTCCTGCTCGGAGCCAGGGGCTGTGGCCATGAGGGACAGGTACCTTAAGTGCAGGTTTCTGAGCTACTGCCAGCAGTGCTTGAGAACTGTGAGCCAGAGAAGTCTCACTCACCCCCTAAGACCCCTATAGCTGAAGAGGACTGTGCAACACACTCAACAACTTGCTTTTTTGATAAGAAGTGTGGTTAAATCTCGTTAAGGCTGTCCTTCTGGAAACATTTTAATTAGCTCTCTTTAGTGCCATTGTTCTGCTAGTTTTTTAAGTAATAGGAACTAATTGTAAAGCAACTCGAGCATTTTACCTAATTCCTGAAAAATGACATATTGAAAGCATAGTAGCTTAACAAAAACATTAGGCATAACTGTTATGTACACACAGTTGTATTCTGTACTCATACTCGAAGCATATGTGAGGGGTATGAGTTTGTGCCAGCCATTGTGCAACTGAAGTAGCAAAGGGTTTTGCAAAGAAGATTAGAGTTGGCTTCTCAAGTGGATTCAGAGTGCTTCAAAGGATGTATAGGAAGTGGGGCAGAAGAGTTTTCAATAGTGGCTCTCCAAATGACATCGGCATCTCTTTGTAAGGAGGAGTTTAATTTTAAGATCACTATGGAGTAAAGTACTTCCAGTTAACTGAGTGCAAACTAGTGCCACTTCACTTCAGAAGAGCTGCCTCCAAAGATTTGCATGGAATTGCAGGGAAGAGGAGGTAGTTGTGTTTGAGGATTGCCTTGCCTTCCTGAGTTCTGAGCTGGGAAGCAGCGGAGCTGAGGGGAGGGAGACCTGTGTGACAGGAGGAGAGCTGTAAACCTCTGAGGAGGTGTCATGTAACCTCTCTGCCGAGGGATCCTCTTATGCACTGACAACCTGCTTCTCTCTTCTGCCTGGCTGGGGTTATGAACGCTTTCCAGGGCTTACTTGGGAGTGACATGGTAACAGGATTTCATGATCTAGGAATGAATTTTTTCTTTGCTGCCTTAGTGGCTTGGGTAATGCATGGTTTGGGAACTGGGGTGGGGGGGGGGGAGGCGGGGGGGGGGGTGTGTGCATTTTTTTCTGCATTTTGCCTAAAGGATATAAAAGATTGTAACAATGCCTTTTTTGTTTTTTCCTCTTTCACAGCTCTAAAGCTATATAATAAACATAGTTATTTCAGATTTTTTCAGCTTTCTTGTTATGAACTACTTTAGGAAAAAATATCTTTTGTAGGGGTGAAGAAATTGTGTGGGTACAGTAAAGTTCCATTTGCTGTTGCACACCTGTTACTCCCTGTGTTGGGATCACTAGTTACAATTGGGAAGGAATCATCAAGACCTTCTAGTGGTTGCAACAAACTGCAAAGAATATGAAGTCCATAGTGGACAAATTACCAGCAGGTACTTTTGTTGTATAGAGCATCCTCTGGCAATTAGTTTCAGAATTTATTAAACATTGTGTGAAATGCCTTTTCCTTTGTTTTAAGCATGTTTAAGTGGTATTTTCCTTTGTTGCCTCCCTTGTTTTGTTTCTGTGGGAATCTGGTAAATATCCTCTCTTTAGGCTTTGCATAGTTTTCAAACATTAGGAATATTTTTGAAGTTGTCAGTTATATCTTCTGTTGTTTGTTTCCCTTCCAAATTTATTCCTCTTTGAAAACTACAACCTTTAACATACTTACTGCTCCTACTGCTACCTTTTCTTGTTATACTATGTGTTTGTGTAGGACAGCCACAACAGCATTATTCAGATAGGAGAAAATGTTGAAAGTGTGAAATTTTTCTGTGAAAATGTTTATTTACATACTTGTTTGGACCATCTTTAAAAGACTTGTCTACTTGGTATTTATGGAACACTGTCATTAAAGCAGTAATCAAGAAAGGGCTCAACTTTGGAATTAATATTTAATTGCTTCTGTAGAACATTGCTCACGTATCATTTGTTGTGTTTTTTTGACAGGGACAGAATGGTTCCTTTATTTTTTGTTCGAGAACCATGATAACAAACCTATAGTTAAGCATTCATGAGCACTTTTTCATTGCTTCCATCTGAGACAGCACTCAGATTTGCACTTTTTATTTTATTTGGTTTGTGTGTAAAGTCTAGCTTTTCAGTACTTAAGTACTTAGCGACTAGAAAGATTTGTGATATTTCTAGAAAATAAAAGTAAATAAAAAGCATAGAGTATTTTTGATTGTTCTGTCAAGAAAATAAGGGTGGTAGACATGATGTTAAAATGCAATGAACGAAATGCAATCGGATCCTGGAAACACAGAGGAGTTTCTCAGGTCCACTTAAGGATCCCACCTGGGTCCCTCAGCTATGAGCCCTGGCTTCAGTGAAAGAATATACTCCCAGGAAACAAGGCAAGGAGAAATCTAAGCAGTCTGCGAGGTGAAAGTACTCCTTTACAGTCACCTTTGCGTCTTCTAATTCACTATGCCATTCTAGGTCAGCAAAATTTCAGCTCTATCTTATCCTATTATGCAAAAAAACCTTCTCAGTTTTGACCAAGTAAGGATAACAGTGGCTAAATATATACTGTAGGGAAAGTGCATTCTGTGGCTCAACACAAAGAACTGGCTGCATCTTGAGAACATTTTGGGGTAAAACTCCTAAGCAGAGGACAGATGAAACAGGCAGGCTGGATGGTTGAGGAGCTGCATACGGGTTGCATTGTGGAAAACCTGTTTTCATTTGTTCTGGAGAAAGTGTAATCTCTTCTGTAGTGGGAAGGGAGAATAAGTTACACCAACAGTAAATGTATCCATTCTCTGTATATCGTGGGAGTCTTGTCAGAGTGTTACATGACAAATGATGGAAAAATACAGAATTTTAGGGAATCAGCTTTTTGTGAAGAAGAATTTTAATAACTGGGTCTTTATAAGCAGCACTAATAATATGAGGGATGTAACTTGCCCTCTGGGAAACTCCTTCCAATCAGTGTCATGGGTGCAGAAAATTACCATCCTGGGATTCACAGCTTGAGACAATTCTTATGCTGTCTGTAGAACTAGTGAAGACTCTTTCTGTATTTACCATTTGAATTTGAAAAGTGTGAAGGGGTAGGATTTCTGAGTCCTGGAGGGTATTGCACTACAAGTCTACTGTGGAGATTTTCATATTTGGAGGATGCATTGTTAGCTGAATTAATTGTCAGTAGCAGTGTAGGGGGAAGGGCAACATCTTCTCTTTTCCTGCCTTGACTATGTATGATTTAGAAGTGTTGTTCAGATTAGAAGGGTGACTCCTGCTGGTAGCATGACACAATGAATGAATCATATCTACCCTGCGACTATAATAGACGACAACTAGTTTGACTTTGACCTCATAACAAAAAGACTTTTTGTTGGACTTTGCTTGCACTGAATAAGGAAGTAGTCCATCAAGAACACAATCTTTTTCTAATGGTTTTAGACTGCAGAGATTTTCCTGTCTTTTTTAGGGGGGTGGGAGGTTTAGGAAAAACAAAAACTGTAAAAAATTATTTGTCACTTCAGTGAAATCTGAATCAAGTAAAGATTTAAAGAGAGAAAATGAAATAATCTTTCTTTGGGAAAAGAAGAAAATATTTAGGTACTCACAGAACAAGGAATTCCATCAGTACTATGGAGCTATTTTTATCTGTTAGGATTAGTCAATTTAACTTCAGACATAACCTGAATTTAAAATATTTACAATTAAAATTATAACAGTACTGTATCTATTTTCTTTGCAGGTTTGCTGGTCCTCTGATACATTTCAGAATGCCGCTGGTAAAAAGGAACATAGACCCCAGGCACTTGTGCCACACAGCTCTGCCCCGAGGTATCAAGAATGAGTTGGAATGTGTCACCAATATTTCTTTGGCAAATATAATCAGACAACTGAGTAGCCTAAGTAAGTACATTGTCTTAATAGCTGTATTTGGAACTAATATATTTTACAGTCACAGTGTTTGAAGTATGAACACCTTTTCAATTTCTCAGTACAAAATTGTCACTGGGCCTGGAATGCAATGCTTTTCTGTGTGGTGTCTAGCATGGATGTCTGTGAAGGAAAACTAGGACCTTTTCTAGCAGCACGTCTTAAAACACTTCATCCATATATTTCTGTTACCAGAGGAATATGGCAGGAAAAGATAGCTGGTAATTAATGAAGTCAGTAATTGCTAAACTTAGAGCAATTCTTGAGTAGGGAATATGACTAGAGAAATGTATCACTGGTTGCTTAATTCTCTCTGCTTAAACTCTTAGTCATGTTGTGGTCATTCAGGAAAAAAGAGGAGTTGCCTTTTGAAATAGTATACCCAGAAATGTAATTATATGGTATTTTAAATAGTTAAAGATTTTTCTTCCTTCTTCTCCCTCTGTCAACAATTGTACCCTTGGTGCACTTGAGAGGAGTGAATACTTCTCAAGCTGTGAAACTCTGAAGGAGTTTTGCTGAAAAGTCTGATCTCTGGCTTGTTTCTTCTTTAAGTTACAGCAACTTAAAAAGTTGTCAGATGAACCAGCATGATCACATTTTGAATTTCTAATACAAGTGCTTTTTAACCACTAGGACGTTACTAAAACTACCAACACATTAAATATATAAATGTGCATGCATATACATCTAAAATGTGAAAAGTCTTTCAGCTCCATCATTTTCTTAGAGTCACAGGTGATGTAGCCTAATTTGTTGATTAGATTGATTTAATTATTGGTTTGATGATACACTGCACAGTGTCTGTTGTGGCAGCCTTTCAAAGCTGTTAGGGTGCCATTAGGTGGAAGACTTAATTGAGGACACTGAATTATGGAATTGAGACAGGAATGCTTACAGCACATAACTATGAGCATTATTAATATAGCTGCAGCAACAAAGGAAAATAACTATTTGAATACTTTTCAGTGAACCAAGAGCATATCATATCAGGATGCAGCATATAATCACCATCTGTCGTTTTGCTTCATTCTGCCAAAAGCCCTTCCCAAACTAGCTGCTCATGTACTAGGCTCCCCTTCCAAGTCACTCTTATTAATGTTGTATTATTTTATTTTAGTTTGCTTATTTCAAAAGTTCTCACTTGATTATAAGCTTCATCTGGGGAATTTGCTTTTGTAGGTGGCATGCCAAATATATATTTGGCATTTTCATTTGGAAGTATTATTTGACCCTGAAAAACCCAACAATAACTTCTAACTCAACATCATGGTCTCAGATTCACCTGTTGAGATTCGGGTGCCTTTGCTATATTTTCTTGGTATACAGATCTTGTATCTGATGTTGTATGCACTGCTGCTTATGAGGAGGTCAGGATGAAGCAATACTAGAACAGAAAGGACTTAATTAAGGAAGAAAAAAAGAAATTAAGAATATCCGTTGAATGCTCGCACTTTTATTACATGGTTTGCCTAACATATAGCACAGAGAAACACTTGCAAAGGAATAGAACCATAACTGTGTATACCTCCTCTTTGTAAAAGCAGTGTGGTTCTTCCCTGAAACACGCATTCATGTGTTTATACCAAGTTTTTTCTGATACTGTGTGTGTTTTGAACAAAAACAAAAACCCAAACTTTTTTCCTGCAATTGAAATAGAACATGTTTTGCAAACTAGTCCTTATTTCTCAGCAGTGCTAAAGACTCTTCTTTAAAAATGGGGATCATGTTACAAAAGTTTGGGTACTTGTGAAAGTATTTTGTTCCAGAATTCTTTTAGCTTTTCTGCCTGTTTATGTTAGGAGCAATACAAATTCAAAAATATTCAGGAGTTCTGGAACAGGAATTTTGTGTCTCATGCTTAAATCCAAATAACCAGTCTTCACTTGGTGTGTCACTGTTAGGGGTGTACAGCGAGGTCTGCTGACATGCAGATAAATTTTAGTAGTTGCCTATGAGTCATAGCCAGCAGGCATGGTTTTGTAGCAGTCCCCTGGCAACCAGCTTCTCTGCAGTCCTTCCCTTTTTGTTTTCCATGGATAATATGTATGTTTGAGAATCAGCCTTTAAGTTGTAGACAAAATGAGCTTTACTCTGAGGGTGGAAACTGAGAGCTCTGGTAGGTTTTCGTTTCCTTTAAACTAAAGCTGCTTTTGCTTTTGCTGGTAAAGTTATGCAAATTTAAATGAATGGTCTTTGACCTGATTAACAATCAGTCATCTCTGTCTCTAAGATTTTTTATTTACTTATCCTCAAACAGAGGATCAATCTTCTGTCATTATAGTGGTTATGATTCTCAAGACCAGGCAGTCTTAACCTTTCTTCTGACATGATATGGAGAAAGAGTGCTATCATGGAATTGGAGCCACCAGTACTCTAAACAATACCAAAAGTCATTATTGAGAAAAAATAAGCATAGAGTTTTGTCATGTAAGTCATTGGATCTCCATTTTTGGAGATATTAACAACTTAACTGGATTAGTCAAGCAGCTGGATCTAATTGGATCTGCTTTGCACAGGGTGTTGGACTAGATGACTTTTGGAGGTCTTTTAACCTGAACAGATTGTGTTTCTATGATCTTGGATACTACATTTAAATAGGATATACAAGCAGAAACAATACCTATGAAATGACAGAAATTCTGTTTTCCTGTGTTTCAGTATAAAATTTAAAGAGCTTTACATCACTATGTCAGTGATAACTACCATGTGTCTCCATAAAAATTATCAAACCTTTCATAGCTTATTTGATGTGCTGCTTCTAATTGTTCAGTTTGAGAAATTTTTTGACCTTTAAAAGAAGTAGAGATCAAAGGACAAAATATTTATTTCTGCTTTGAGTGATAGTCCTTGCCTTCATCCCTGAAGCATGAAAGCATGTCAGTCAGGAACCACATACAAAATTGCCAGTAAGTAATTTTTTTTCCCCCGTCTATTCCCAGTCTTCTCTTACTTCATTAAACGATCTGTTTTCTGACAGCTTTTCTTAGCACTGTGGCTGAACAGAAACTCTCTGGACAACAGCAACAGCTGTCGTAGTTTCCTAGCCATTCTTCCCTGTATTTCTTTCTTTCTAACAGTACCTGCTTTGAGGAAGTGCTTACCTAATGTTTGCAGCAATATTGCACATACATTAGTACTTTCTATACGTTGGTGTATGTCAGGCCATAACATTCCCGCATACATGAAACACAACTGATAGCATTGTGCAGCTGTGCCATTGTTAGAAGGCAGATAAATAGTTCTCTTGTGTGAATGTAGCCTCCTCATTTTGTTCACAGCTATTGACCAATCTTGTTTTTCCTTTTATTCAGCTGTTCCATGGAAACAGAATCTCCATACCACATAAGAAACTTAACGGATGGGGTTTGTTCTTGGCCCCGGTCTCTGACACCTCCATCTAGGGAGGAGAACATTTCTCTTTTTGAGTATGTGCCTTTAATGAATATTTGTATTGCAGGCATTCAGACTAGGCCTTATATTCAATCATAGCAAGATGTCATTCCTCATTTTTTCATTTACCTCTGCATAACCAAAGAGAATGCTGCATAATTCTGCTAAGCTGGAGTGCCTTATATGTTAGTGAAAACAATTTTCACTTAAACATTGAACCTTTTGTAGCCTTTTCCCTCTTTCTATCTTTTCTGTGTAGTATATCTATTTTTGCAGTGTTTGTCTAATTCTTTCTTTTCCTTGCCCCTTATTTGTTAGTTTTCAACAGTGAAAGCCTGACTTTGGAGCAAATAATTTCTCCCCCTTATTTTTTTCTTCTCAGACGTGCTTAAGTTTTCTTTCTTATTTTTTGCTTACCATGCCTTCCCCAAAAGCATTCATCTTGTGAGAGACACTTTTATCTTATATTGTGAGAAATACTTTCTCGGCTCAGGAAAACCTTCACTTTGTCATGACTTAAGGTATTAACATTCAGTAAGTGGGAAATATTTCTCCAGAAATACCTAGGTGCAAGGTGTTGGGACTGCAACTAATTTTTAGAACCAGGCCTCTTGAGCTCTAAAACCAGCCTCTCTCTTCACCCTGTGTGAACAACATCTTCAGCACATGGTAAGGTTCCCATATGCTGCATGATTGGAAGTAAGTGTCTGCAGATCTGCAGCTAGAGCTTCAGTCAGTATTCCAGAACCCCTGTGTTGCGTCTTGCCCTGCCCATCCTCCTTCTCAGACTGTTCAGGAAAGCATTCATTGTGAATTTTCTTCATTAGTCACTCCTCTTTATTCATTATTACTACAATTGCCAAGGAACACAAGTGTTTTTGTGCACAAGGGAATAAGGAAACTGATGGAGTTGAAAACTAAAGGCTAACTCAGCTTGAGAGACCCCCAGCCTCTCAAAATCTTCCATTTGATTTCTTGATATTGTCTTTGCAGCAGTGGCAATGCGATACTGCTTTGTGTCCATCCTGAATGGTAACGAGAGGATGAGTAAGGGGTCAGTAAAGTTTCATTGAAAGCAACTATGTGTTAGCAGAAAAAAGTCCCACCTGTCATTAATTCTTTGCCTACATAAAGCAGTGAATTCGGGTTATGTTAGAAATAAAGGAAGAGCAAGACTTCCCTGTGAAATGATCATTAGCACTGCTACTTTCTACATAAGTTCAGCTCTCAGCAGTCTCTTTCACAGATTTCTGAATACATAATGGTAATCTCAGCTAGTTTACTTGATAATGTCCTCAATGGGTGGTAACAAATGGTATCTCAGACTTCCATGGCTGAAGATTTTTGAAGGCTGACTTCTTCTTTTTGGATGTCAACAAGAAGCATCAGACCTGCTCTCGATAAGGCCTTTAACAAAGTTTATTTGATACTTTTGATGCCCTGGTCAGGTTGTCTGATAAACATCTGGTTCAATTTTCCTGGCTAAAGGAATCAAGTTGTCTCCTCAGTACTCTGATACTCCTGCTATAATGCTTGTGGACTGCCCTCACATTTTCATAATGAAAGTGCCTAATTAACATCAGTGCTATGTATTTAGTATGTCATTTTTCAGAGCTTGCTCAC
The DNA here is from genome assembly GCA_013399945.1 of Ploceus nigricollis. NCBI lineage: Eukaryota > Metazoa > Chordata > Aves > Passeriformes > Ploceidae > Ploceus > Ploceus nigricollis. The sequence continues at coordinate 334,462 of VXBC01001367.1, read as the reverse complement.
CCATAACCAATGAAATTCCCAAGGATCTACCAAGGTACTTATCTCCAAGTTCAGTCTCCTAGCATTTAGTCTGTTTCCTAATCACTTAGCTGTGAGATTGAAATGATCCTGATGAGAAATTAGCCCAGACTTTCAAACTCAGATACATCTCATTTTTTTCTAAAAAGTAAATTATGTAGTGAAGATCTGAAGCTGAATCAACAGGCTATGGATATGTTAAATTATATGTCAGAAATAATGAAGGAGGAAAAATGTATTAATAGACTTAGAATATCTTTCCTGTTTTGCTGTATAAAGGAACCTTGGTTATATATTGTGAGTGGCTTATGTGGTAGCTAATTATCCTGAGAGAATATTTTCTAATAAATACATTATCTTGTGTAGAAAGGAACTATTCAGTAGTGAATAATGTAATTTTGCATAGTGTAAGTATATTGGGAATGGATTGGGCAGTGGGACATGACAGGTTTTACAGCTACTCTTGTTCTGTACCTTTATTTTTTAGAAAATGTAGCGGAAAAAAATATTGTATAGTGTGTGAACAGGAATGAAATAATAGAGATCAAGGAATGACAGTGTATAGGTGGGTAACAGACTAAATTTTAAGCTTATTCTTTGAGATGTTTTACCAATTTATACATTTTTTTAAATTGCCAAGCTTATATTTTAAAGCTAATATTATTTTGGGGTTTGTATAATTCAATATATCAATATATTTACTATTTTAATATCAAATAGTATTAATATTAATTTTAGTGACATAACTCTTTATTATACTTTGTACTTAATAATGTCACCACATATTTAATGCATTATGTATTTTTATAATTTAGTTCTATATAATAATATAGTTAAATATAAGTTTAGTTTATAATGATAAATGTGTTGGATTAGATTTTAGGTTTGTAAATGTTAAAATATGCAAACACACACACACACACACACCCCACTGAGCCCCAGAAGTCTGACAGATCACTTAAGGCTAAGTTAATTAAGATCAATACTTCTGGGAAGATTGAACAATTGTCTTATTTTGAATGTCCTGCTTGCTGCATCTTGCATTGGCCTGAGCTTTGCCAGTCATCCTCCTGAATTTCACAGAATGATGCTGGTTTATGGCACTGAGCACTGTGTGTGGTGAATGTGTTTATCCAGGTAGCTACATCAAATTCAGACCATGTTTTACAAAGGCTGCCAACACCATAACTGATCTGCAGGGTGCTGCTTCAGGCTGGGGTGCAGTTGAAGGGTTTGGAACTCTTTTTCTTTAACAGTGCAGAAGGNGCCCCATCTGCGTCTCACAGACCATGTGGGAGTGAGCCGGCTGATAACAAAACAAAACAAAACAAAACAAATCTTCGCCTTTCTGAGCCAGTCCTGAAGGCACAGAGCATAGCATCCAGCATAAACAGAACACACCGTCGGAGGTACAAGCACCATAACGTCACCCTAGGACAGGATAGTAAAGAAGTGACTTCTTCCACAAGTCCTGGTTCAGGACTCGTGTCCCACTCATTGTCTGAGAGCCTGTAACTAAATCTAGATCAGTTGGTAACTGATCTAGTGTTGCAAAATGATTAATTTAAATGGCCTTTCCTTAGCGTTTGCCAACAGATACAGCATTGAGAATGCGAGAGTTCAGGTGGATGTAAGGACTGGAGTTTTGAGAGGACTGCTAGTGTATGCCCTGATCCTTGGTGTGGTTCTAAAAATTTGAACAACACAATAATAATGTCTTTGAAGACATTTCTTTGTCATGCTTTATTTAATTAGACTGAAATACTGTCCAGAACCTGATGTGGACCTTATGGTTGACTTCAGTTTATCTTATATGTACCCTGTCCCCTGGAACAAGATAAAAAATCCCATTTCTTTTACCTTAGTATGTTTTCATTTTAGTGTGTTGGATAATTAGCAATTACTCATTTGTGGATAAAAGCCAGGGAATTTGGACAAATGCTTAAGAAATGATGGAGGAAAATTAGGAGATAAAACAAATTAGAAGGAACATTTGGTGAAAGCAAAGCACTGTAAAACCGATCAGCATTTTTTTTGACATTTTATAAGCCATTCTACACTTATTGCCATGGTAATAAATGGAAATGGAGTGGGTGATACATGTTTTGGTGGTTTTAATTTTTAAAAAAATGAGGAAGGCAGTAAACAGTGTAATTTTTACTCTATTTTCAGTTAGTAGCTACTAGCTACTGTTTTGTTTTCAGCTCATAGATGTGTTTTAAAAGTCAGAAAAATAATTGTTCAAAAAGCCATTAAAGTGGCAAATAACAAAGCATGTTGTCGAGGGGAAGAAGGACAGAACATTGTTTCCAAGACATTTTATTTGTCTGTCACAAAAAAGGATATTGACTGACACCAGAGAGATCTGCATTCCTGTATCCCTTTCTTACTGAAGGTTTAATTGTGATCAGAGCCCTTAGTTACATGAGGAAAAGTTATGAAAAGAATAATAAGGTTAATAATAAATTCCTTAATTAAAACTGAATATATCCTCTTATGTAAAAATTTTTAAAGTGCTCTGTTAATAAAAATAAATGCCAAGCAGGTTTTGCAAATACAGTAAAATAAGCTTTTCACAGACATTGAATTAATTTAATTGCAGAAGTTTATATTGTCATTTAATTTACTAGACAAACAAGACCACTGATCTTTCTGATCTGCTATTATGTATCCAACTCTGAGCAGGATCCTAAGGCATTTATATTATAATTGTCATGGGGAACTGTAATTCTCTTTATTGTGCTGTGTGAAACAAGACTAGAGTTTTTCAGTAGGCCCATAATATTATGAATTTTCTGAAGTGTTAATGATGCTTTGGAATATTCATTGTGCATAATGGAATTAATTTTGCATTCTTACTCTTCTGACATATTATCGATAAATTATGTGGAATGAGTTCAGCTTTGTTTACTAGAGTGCTTTTTTCTTACACTTTCTTTTACTTATTTGAATTTGTGACACTTTGTTCAGTGTTATCACCTGTAATTGTGTTCTTTGTAATCCATTCAAAACTGAGGATAGACTCCTATAGAATACACAGAGACACCAACACAAATACCACAATATGTGTGTTATGTACCTATTTATACATTCACATATAGTATTCTTTGGAATGGTAGTTGTACATTTCAGAAAGAGCAAACATTTTGCTTTGTTAGAGGAAGCATTTGGTTAAATATACCTCTGGCTAAATAAAGAGACCACCAACACACAGGTAGGTGGCATACATACATGGTTGGCATACCACTTCAAACATGACAGGTTGTTTTAAATGTATTTCCTATTTGAGGATTAGTGTTCATAAGCATAGGCAAATTATTCCTTGCAGTATGTTTGTGGCTGTATGTAACGTATTGAAAAGATTTTCAAGACAGATTATGTGCAATTGGAGCTTGTTAATGAGGTAGATGAATTTTAAGCTTGATGAAATGATGCAGATAAAAATTTAGCCTCAAAAATACACCTATAAAAGGGAAGTTACTGGATTTTAAAGCCCAGCTCCTAAATTAATTTTTGATTCTATACATGAAATTTTATATTTTATTTTAATTTTAGTTTGTATGTCTCTGAATGTTATGTGAGTTATCTAATTAAAATTAATATTTCTGAACATATTATGTGAAATGCATTAAAATTTTAATATCTGTGTATTAAAACTTCAACAATCTTGTTCTTAGTGGATCACATTTTTAAGTAATTTTTAAGTAATTTCACTTGCTTCAGGTACAGGTTAAAGAACATAAACTTTTCAGAGTTTCAAGACACATATTAGAAAGTCTTATGTTAGGTGAGTTGCCAGCTGAGAAGACTTTTACTAACTTTCCATCTATATTTTTCTGTGGACTTGTGCTATGAGACAAAGGTTCTCAGTATGAGAGTGCCTTTGATCTGCTTCTCGCTGTGGATATTAGCAGTTGCTCCAAGAATGAGAGCAAAACAGCATGTAAGATATTCCTACTAATCTCCCTGCTTCCAGCATTTTTCAGTCTGGAAGCCTCTCCAGCTGGCTGACGTTTGTCTGTATTTCCTAATGCTCAGTGTGTTTATTTTTCATGACTTTGTACCATTGGCAAACTTTGATCTCATTTTTTTTCAAGTAATTTACACATATCTTAATTAACATGAATCCCAGCATAGAAACTTAGTAAAACTCACCTTTCTCGACTGTGAAGACTGGTGATTTACTCCTATGCCCTGTTTTCTACCTTTTGAGGAATTATTTATCTGTGCCACTTCTTTTGTATGCCCCATCTGTTAGGTTTTCCCCAAACGGTTTGATTAGGGACTTTCTAAACTCTCTGGGAAATCTCAGTAGATCATAGCACTCTATGTGCTTCTAAGCCATTCAGAATTTCCCTTTACAAAAGCTGTGCTGCCTCTTCTGTCATGAATCATCCAGATGTCTGCTAATTCAGTTCTTCATAATGATCTATACTAATTTGTATGGATGTCAGGCTTATGGGTCTGTAGCTCTCAAGCTCTGAAGATGTTCCATGAAAAAAAATTTGAACCTTGTTGTTGTGTGCTTCAATGTGTATAAATACAATTGTTCCTAATATTTGCTGGTCATTTTGTTCCGTTAGTTTTGTAATTTCTATATAGTCCCTTCAGTTTCTTTGAGCCTCCCACAGTGAGTTCTGGCATCAGGGTCTCTCCAGTTCCCTTCAGTGGACACCAGTGGAAGGTGTTAAATTAGCTTTATTTATTTAAATTAGTCCACAGGGGTCTTGTCTTCTTTGTATTCCTTCATATTTTCATTGCCAGTCAGCTCTGCAGACTCCCTGGCAGGCTTTCTTATTCCTTATGTCTTTGAAGGAATATTTATTGTTAGTTTGCTAGTTGTTCCTTTTCTATTTTCTTCTTCTGTACATTTCTTCTGATATCATCTTTTGTATTTCACTGTGTATAGTCATGCTGGTTTTCTATTGCTGTTACCTAAGTCTTAATAAATGGTATGTGCTGGCCTTGTGCTTACTACACAGCATCTTTAAGTAGTTTCCACAGTACCTGTAGGGATTTAATTTTGTTCTTTTGATGTGTTTATATAAAAATGTCCTCATTTTTATGTATACTTCCAGATGTATTGCTCACCAAAGGCAGAATTTCCACAGCTATCCTTTTCTTTTATACCTGTCAGGACTTGAGTGCAAAGCAGGTAGTTAGAAATCTGTGAGATTTATACTTCCAAAACCAACATAAGTGCACAAACAGTACATGAATTACATATGCACAGTATCATAGAAGGTTTTGAAAGCTATCACATTGTATTTCAGAAGTGTGGCTACACATTCTGCTGTGTAGTCTGGTGGGGTTTTTCCAGTGACATTGGCAGACTACTCAAATGGAGTCTTGAGAGATTAGAAGCAGTATGTGGAGTACTCTGTAGAAGAGAAACTCATTACTGATCCTTTTCTCATAATATTTGAATCTCCTGCTCTTTTGTGCTAAAAATATGATGTCCATTGATGTGAACAAAGGAGATTTTTTTGGTTGTTTGGATTTTTTTTACTTCATTGTAAATAGGTCAGTTACTAGAATTTTGAGCCTTCAATGTAGGATTGTTTTAGTGTTTATTTTTGAATAGGTTGGTTCTAATTTACCTAGATGTGAATATCTGATCTTTCTCTTTTTGTAAAGTTCTCTGTACAACAGGAGTGGAAGCTGTGCTTTATTTTGAGAACAGTGTTGAGGTAAATTTGAAGAGTAGTTATCGCTCAGACAGGAGCAGCTTCAGATGCTGGAAGCTGTCCTTTTAGAACTTTCCAAGAAACTGTGCAGTCTAGTTCCATGCATATCAGCATAGTTAAATCATTTTAAGGCAGCTGAATATCTGTCCTGTAATGTATTAAAAAATTTCATTTCTGATAAATAAGTTGCATATTAAGTATTTAACTTCTATTTGCTTTTCTAAAGGACACTTAATGGGCTCAGTAAGTACAGGTTGTTACAAGTAATACTCGTGCATCTTAGAATTGTTTAATTAAAACAGTAAGAAATCATTTGCCTGTCTTGTGATATGCTTGAATTTTTTTTCCCCATGTTTCAGGTAAATATGCTGAAGATATATTTGGTGAACTTTTCAATGAAGCACACAGTTTCTCATTTAGAGTAAACTCCTTACAAGAACGTGTAGATCGCTTGTCTGTCAGCGTTACACAACTTGATCCAAAGGAAGAGGAATGTAAGTTACCTCCTGCAGGGAGGATTTCTTATTTTGTCACTCAGCACTGATAGGTGAAATGGAAATAATAGTTTAACAGTTTAAATCATATTTATAAGAACACACAGCAAAGCATCATAAGAAAGTTCTATTTCTATTTCTGCTACAGGTTTCTTTTATAGTCTTTCTGAGCTCAGCATTTCAGCATGGTTACTGAATTATACTAAGGAATTTACATAAAAATGGCTACAGGAGTATCTGTCACTTCAGTAGTGCTACGTATTTGGAATATTAATAGTATTATGTAATATTATGTGAATGCTTAGAGATTTTTTTAAACCTTTCTATTAATTCTCATGGAATGTAAACATTTGTCTAAGTAGGGTTTTTGCATTTAACTTGTACCATCTTACTTTCTGTATGACGTTACAGTTGTATGGCTTCATTTATTGCTGCTATATAACCTCTTGGATTCTTTCTAAATAACTTTAGTATTGTAAATATTGGTTAGCACTGAGAAAACAAGTACTCTCAAAAGTCATCAGCTCATGCCTATAAGATAGAATTTGTATGAAATTTTAAAGGACGCCTAGGCTTTGTTTGACCACCTAATGCATAAATGCCATGAAGCTCTTTTGCCTTCTTTGATATCTGTTGGTCACAGGTGGAACTGTGAAAAATCTTGTAACCCCAAACAATTTAGGGTGTTCTAAAGTATGTGGTTAAGACTTAGAAAGTAGAGGAACATCCCATCATGAAAAATAACTTCAGATTGCTTGTGGGATCGAATTTTAAATTAAAGAAAGCTGTTTCAGTTTTGAATTTCTAGACGTAATAATTGTGTATTATTACATTGTGTGATTACAATTGTGTATTCAGAAATAATGAAGTGAGAGTGGTCTTCAGGTTGTCTTTGGTTATAGATGTCAAAATTTCACTAGTAGCAAAATTAAGCGTAGGGAAGTTTTGATTCTGTATTTCGCATAGCATTAATTTTAGAACAGGTTTTGAAAGACAGCTGTGCACAGCTAGTAGGAGATTTTCCACAAAATCATGACTTGCCTAGGGGAATTCTTACATTAATGGGATTTTCCAAGTCTCTTGATAACTGAGCATAAATCACCCCCATACACCTCTTTTTCTGATTGTTATGGTTTAACCTGGCAGGCAGTTAAACACCACACATCCACTTGCTCACCCCTGATCCATAGTGGGAGGAGGGAGATAATCAGGGAAAAAAAATGTAAAATTTGTGGGTTGAGATAAAGACATTTTAATAGGACAGAAAAGTAAGGGAAAACATCAATAATAATATTAGAATATACAGAACAAGTGACACACAATGCAATTGCTCACCACCTACTGACTGATGCCCAGCCAGTTCCTGAGCCACAGCCCAGCCCCCAGACACCTTTTCCCCTGGGTTTATGTGCTGAACGTGACACCATATGGTATGGAAGGTCTCTTTGGCCAGTCTGGGACAGCTGTCGTGGCTGGGTCTCTTCTCAGCTCCTTGTACCCCCTCATCCTGCTCGCTGGTAGGGTGGAGTTACAAGCTGAAGAGTCCTTGACCACTGCTCAGCAACAACTAGGACATCAGTGTGTTATCAGCATTGTTCTCATCCTAAATCCCAAACACAGCACTATGCCAGACACTAGGAAAAAGTAAGATCTCCTTCTGCCCAAACCAGGGCATTTTTGCTATGATTGGATAATGATAAAATATCCTTTCCATGTATGATAATAAATTGTCAGCAGTTGTAATCTTGTAAAAACTGTAACACTCCGGAGTGTTAGTGGCATTTCCGCATTTGCTCTTGACAGCCTAGTTTTGGTTTAAATCAGAGGGGGATGTATGTTGATATATCATATCTAATATGTTAATCATTCACATTTGCATAGAATGGAGAGACCATATTAAGCCACTGAGTTAAAGCATCCAGGGATGTTACACAATAGCAAGAAAATTGTACTATGTTATGTAAAAGGCCTTTGACAAGTTTGGCTCCAGGTTTCAGGTCCAAAAATATGTAACTATTTAATGTTAGAGAATTTCTAGTAGTTTTAAATAGTGTGTAGCCCCCAATGCACCATACCAACACATTTTCACAGAACTGTGATGCTGTAGTGTTTTCTAAACTGTATAGCTAAAGAAAGGTACAGACTGCAGTTAAGGAAACAGGGCTGGGAATAGGTCTACACAGTGAAGTCCAGCGTGGCTCAGGGTGATTTGAACCTGATCCCCTGGATTTGTGTCTCACACTATGGAATAGCAGTGACCGCTTGTACTTCAGAGGAACAGATGCAGTCCTCAGTGTCAGGAGCTGTTAAATTACTGTTTTTATTAACCTAAGAATATCCAGTCCCTGAGCTGTACCCAGTGCTCCTTATTCAGAAGCGGCTGCCTGGAATGAGTCACCAGATGAGGACAAAGGAGATGAGGAGACATTTGATATTCTATTTCCTTAAAAATTAGGGATCGGGAAACATTTTTCCTTCAGTATACTGTTTTAGGCTTGACTTTAGAGATCCATCATAGTCCTAATGTGGACTAGAATAGCTGAAGGATGTTAATGCATGAAGGGGAGGGAAGGGGGGGAATATTTGGATTTACCTTTTTTTAACTCTCTGTGCAAGAATTAAGCAACTTCCAGTACTTCTACTCAGCTAACAGCATGAGTAAAATGGGATATACTTGTGAAATGAGTCTCATCTGCTCTTTGCCAGGAGGCAGTAATAGAAGATTTAATGGGTTCCTTTGGGCCCATGCTATTACACAAGAGAAAGAAATTAAGATTCATTTAAAGCTAAGTGGCATGAACAAAAACAGCCCAAGTCAGATTCACTAAACGAGATGCAGATACTTGACAAGATGTTTCTGGTAGAGTCAGAGTGATAAAAAGCTCTGAATTTGTTTGAATAGTCTGTGTGTTTTCTCATTTTGAATTATTACAGCTTCTCTGTGAAAGAATAAAACCAAGGTTAGATTGTATCTTTAGGAGCCTAACTCCTCATGCACAATTTTTCTGTCATAGAAGAGTTGCTATCAACTTGGTTTACTTTGAAGTATTACATTGTTTTCAAATTATTGATTTCTCAGTATTAATAACTTCCTATTTTAATAGATTTTTAAAAAGACTTTGTTCTTTTAATATACATGTGGGTTTTTCTCTCAGAAGGTACCAAACTTGTACGCAGACAAAAATAAATCCTCTGCTTTCCATCAGTAAACTCAGCTTTATTTCAATTGTATGGGAAACAAACCCATATGTATCCAAGAGTAATATTTGGGGTCCTTTTAGGACTGAGAAAATACATTCTTCCTATAAAGCTGAACAAAGGTCAACAGCTTCACTAGCCCTGCAATAAAAGGTGTCGTCATAGGTGAGAAAATAAATCCTGAGTATAGTTTCTTTGCAACCATTTTTCGTTTCAGTATTTACTTTATAGGTAACATTACTAACTATGTCCATATATATGCAAATTGTATCACTAAAATAATATTTTTCTTAATTGATCAAATTTTCATGAATTTAATTGTGCCTTTTAGTGTGAAGTACTGCTAAAAGTGAATCATGTCATAGTTGTAGAAATCTGACTGTTTTGAAAAGAATATTTTAACATTTATGTGGCTCTTTTTTGAAATGCTGATACATGGTACAGCTCTGATGTATAGTGTCATGAGGTATTGGAAAATAGTTTTGTATCACTCAGAAAAAAATAATATCAGCGCAGAAGGAAAATTCATAAATTCAGAGTTTATCAGACTATTTTGGTATTTAGTGCTTCTTTCAATGTGAGCTGCCTAATTCTATTTAAACCTTAAACCAGAGAGGATTTTAATCTCAAATGCAGTGTATCAAATTCTTGATTTCCATAGCATATTTGTTACAACTGTAACAAGCAACTTAAATAAACCTAATGGCAGTAGTGCTGTGGGTGAGCAGCCTGGCACATTTCAGGAAAGGAATCAAATAGTGTTGTGAATTGTGTTTCAGTAGGCTTCTGCCTTTGAATATATGTGTTCATTGTTTTTCTAAACATTCTATAAATATTGCCCTGTCTTTAAAACAGTAGTAGTTCAGAAATTTGGCTGGACTAATGCCAAAACCAGATTTGCTATGGGGAAAAAAAGGTGGCATTTGGTGGGGAGAAACCTAAAAAACTTGACAGATAATTGTGGTCTGTGTACTCCTGGAAATGGGACACTTGGTCAGCTTTAAAGTCTGGATACTCAGCCCATTGTGAGACCTAGAAGGAAAGGGTAGTAAACCCCAGTTTAAGGGGCAGCTCACTGTCTTTAGCCTCTGAAGAAGATTTTGCTGAGTATAAAAGAGTATAAATGTAATCAAAATTAAGCACAGGGAGCACATGAAAATTGGGTCATGATCTCCACATGTACGATATTAAGTGGAGAGGAACACTATTGTCAATTCATTCATTAGAAATTTTACCCTCAAAGGCAGATAAAGACTGTTAAATTATATAGCAGGTCACTTTTCCTTGCACATGGCTACTTAAAGAAAGCTGGGCTTGAGTGTGTCTCCCTCTCAAGATTGTGAGCAGGTGGGCTGGGCTTCAACTGTTCTCCAAGTTCCTTCTCCAATTTTCTTAGGCCCTTGATTAAATCTGTGGGTTATTTAGTAAGTAAATCAGTTTTAAATTAGTGTGTCCAAGGCTTAATAGTTCCATGGTAATACCATGACAGTGCATGTTTTGTGTATAAAAAGAGGGATATGGACAAACTACCATTTGCTAAACTATGTGGTAGTTTTGTTGAGGCTTAATAGCAGATTCAGTGCTTGATGCCCATGGGTAATTCACATCTTAACAGGGCTTGCTTGTTCTACATGCTGCATTTGAAGCAGCTTCTGAGTCCTCCTAAAATGATTGCTCTAACATTTACGTCTTCTTTTTGTTTACCCGTAGTAGTTAAGCTACATACATTCTCTATCCAAAGAGTTCTTGAGCTGTTCTGGAATTTTTCAGAATAGTATTTCAGAAAATTCCTATTTCTTGTGTAGGGGACAAGCCCGGGAGTGATGTCTGATCTACAGAAATAATCTCTCTCTTTAGCAACTGTCAAACCCACAGTCAGTGTATTCTGATGGCAGAGAAACCTAATATGTGTGCATTCTAGACATTGTTTAAATGGATAATCATTAAAAGTATAAAATAAATAAGGTAGAAATCAGACTTTGAGATTGCAATGTCTTTAGGAACTGAATCACACAAATCTTCACCTTAAGAGAATTTTCAACAGCACCACTCCCTACCAATTAATTCCCTTTAGTGGGAAATTTACAATTAAATTATTTGTTCAGGAGTGTTGTTCTGTCCTCTTTGCACTTTTCAAATTGCTGGATAAGATTTTGGACAGAGAGAGAAAATTGTATAGGGCAACTGAGTCGCTTGATTTGTATGAAATTTCCCCTAGTCATTTCGTTCTGCAGAGAGTCACAGCTGTGATATTCAAGAGTTTACAGTCTTGAAAGTTGCCAGGATGAAATTCTACAAAAAGTATTAAGAGAGCAAGTTTTTAAGAGGAATATGTATCATTTATTTAGTTACTGTCTTTAGAAGAATGGTGTTTTTTGGCCTAGAACCTAATCATAAATTATGTAGTTGAGTGAGTGTAAAAGAATAAAAATAATTCTAATAACTTTTTTTTTTCCTCTGGTGAAGTAAAATGTAGTATTTAATGTATTTGAAAAGTTAAAGGTAGCTACTTTCTGTCAGTGCTCTGGTAAGCTCTATACCTGACTTTCACTACAAATTAGGGATTGCAGTTTAATGAGATGCTTGCCAAGAGATAAAACATTATTTAGTATACACATTACAGATACGCTTTTAATTTTTACTTTACTTTACCCCAAAATTTTACTTTACCCCAAAAGAAACACAGTTATTCTATCTCATTAGAGTGCAATTTAAATACCCTTCCCCCCCCCCTGCAGTGTGTTGTTGATTATAAGTAAAAATGGACTGTCATCTCTTTTTCAAAACCAAATGTACAAAAGGTTGACAGTTTAGCTTTCTGACAGACAATTTTTGCTTATGTGGAAAATATTGTTGTGCGCAGAGGGTTAGATTGGCTGATATAATATGTCTTTTCATACAATCCAAACAACAGACACAATAAAGACAAACAGGCTTTTGTTTAGATTGTTGAATGAATCTTCAAATTAAATTGTGAATATCTCAACATTTAAGGAAATTATTTAAGACCACATTTTTTGCTAATTGCAGTGAACACGAGTGGTGTAGTAGGTTGACTTTCAGAAAAATATATCCATATCAAATTTAGGATCTTGGGCTATACAAAAAGTTCTGGTGCTAGTTAGGAATTAAGCAACTGGAAGAATAAATTTACCAGCATCAAGTCAAATGCCTGCAGCTTTTCCAAGTCCTCCTTCAGCTGCTCATCTCTTCTCACACCTGAATTCATACATGCAATTTGTCTGACCAGTCCCCTTGCAGTGCCAGTTTGTCAATCAGCCAAAGCCAGGTGGCTGTGGGACCAGACAGGTTTTCATGTCTTCCCCCCACTGAGGCTGTAAACCACGCAGGGCTTTTGTCTCTTTGCCAGCTGGCAAGCTGAACAAGTGGCTTTGTAAGCCAAACCGTGCACAGCCCAGGATTACGCTGGATGTGCAACATGGGATTTACCTGATCCCTCTGTGTAGGCAAGTTATATCCATGTCAGGATTCTCTGTGTGCTGCGTGCCACATCCTTCCGTTTCCTGAGTAATGCTGTCCTAATGTGGTCTGCTGTTTGGAATAATGGTGTGCTTTTCAGGGAATGCCTGTTACAGGTCATCAGCATTGGAAATGCTGCTTGAAATTCTACAGTATATCTTTTCCATGAAGCCTTCTGCTATGTATCTTAGGTTTAGAGAGAAAATTGTTATGCTTAATGTTGGGGATTGATTGATTGATTGATTATCCTCTGGTGTGTTATCCCCCTGTATGTGTGTACAAAATGTAGAGTTTTAAGCAAGAAAAGGGAAATTATTAATTAGACTGCCTGTGCTTGCTCATTGAAGAGATGGAATGCTAATAAGGAGTTTGTAGAACAGTGTCAATAATATGGTGTCACATACTCTGTGAGCGTTTTAATATTAAACCAAAGTACTGTATTTATTTATTAGAATAAATTGATTAATTTACATTGTCTTCAGAATGTACACGGATTCAAAGAGAAGTATACTAAATTTTACTTTTGTTGGAAATGTCTCCAATATATGACAGACAGTTAGAAATCTTGCAGGATTGCCCAGCAACTCTGAGCAAGTACGTTTGGTGTTATTTGTATAACCAACAACCCAAAGGAAAAGCAGCTGAAGTATAAAAAGATCTAAGACTTAAATTTTTAGATGAGGTAAACGTCAGTTATTCTAACTGAACTTTTGCCAGCTGATAACAACCTGTACTTCATGACAGGTACAAAATATATAAGGTTAGTTATGACTGCAAAAATACCTACAGAAATTGAGACTCCTAGCTGACATTCAGACATTATAATACTTCTTTCACACACTTAAAAAGGCTTCTGAGCAGCTAATTAAAGCTATTAAAAAGAATAAAAGACACGGTGATGAATTAGAACCTAAGGGTAAAAAGGAGGAAACTTCTCCAGGAATACACAACCTTGCCAAGCGTAATAAACTTCAAAAGCCAAGCTGAAAATCAAATAAATCCCATCTTTAGCCTCACAAAGGATGTTGCCAATATGCTTAGGTAAGAAGACAGAACATTCCAGGAACTGCAAGCCTTCTGGAAAAAATCCTGCTTTCTGCCCCTTTGTGATCACACAGTAGAAATCCAGCTTGGTGTATGTACATATACGTACACATACAAGCGTACACAAGAACCTTGAGTGAAAAAGCAGTTTTCAGCTTAAACAGGTTTTTCTTTAAACTGTTGCCAAAGGCCCTAGTGATAGCAGGGCAGGGGTAGAGTTGTCCTCTCATCTTGCGTAAAGGGGCATTACTACCAACCTGTTTCTATAAAATAAACATAATTATTTATAGATAAAATGTATGTGCTGAAAATACTCTTTGCTACTATATCAGAAAACTGTTTTCAATATTGTTTGTGATTTTAAAAAAAGAGCCCAAGCTAATGAAAAGATCTGCTGCTTTATCTAATGGAAGTTTCATGCTGGTTTCAAAGGTAGCTTTGAGGCACCCCTGGACTTCACAGGTGTGGTAACTGAAGACCAGAGAGGGAGAGAAATATGAGACTAAATAGGTTTCCTGTTTCCAGAATTCAAAGTGCAAAGCTTATCAGTTGTGGTCACTTTTCCATTAATCTTTATCTGAATTTTAATGAAATAGAAAAAAACTCTTTTGAAATTGAGAAAGATATGTAGGCTTTACCAGGAGTGGGTAAAAATAGTTGAAATCCTTGTTTAATGTGTTGTGTTCAGGTAGTATTGTTTTCCTTTGGATCTTACACTGGTAAAACTCCTGTTTTACCAGGAGTGGGTAAAAACAGTTGAAATCCTTGTTTAATGTGTTGTGTTCAGGTAGTATTGTTTTCCTTTGGATCTTACATAAATGTAATGGATTTTTCCTAACGACTGTGCTTAAAAGTCAAGGTGGCTCTGAATTAGACAGAGAAGGCTCATGTTGATTAAACAGATTAAAAAGCATTTGACTATTTTCATGTGTTGGAACATAGAATCACCTCCCATTAAAGCCCATTGATCTCAGTAGCATAAGCTTAAGTGATTTGCTGGTTTGGTATCTCAGTGGGCCCTCAGTGGAACTGCTGCCTACTTTGCAAGGAATGCAAAGTTTGGCTTGCTGATGCCATAAAGGTAAAATCTATACCTCAAGACAGAGAGCAGTTTTTAGTAACAAAAGGATTGTGAAATGGAGTTGGTAAATGTTATTAGGTACTTCTGAACTACTGAATGATATTTTACAGCTACAGTATGCAATTTATTGAACTACTTAGGAGAGAAAGAGTTCTGATATCTATTTAGGTGAGAAAAATTTCCCATGAAGCAAAATAGAAGATAATGTGCTAGAACATTACAGCCATGTTTGTCACACAGTCTGACAATATCTTGCCATGGTGACAGTGCTAGATGAATCCGTATTTGTTGTAAAATGCCCAAGACGCAAGCTTTGTATTTTAACCAACATTAGGCAATTCCAGATTAATCCAAACAAAATTTATCTGGTGGGATTTTTTTAAATGGCAATATCCCCTCTCAGTGTCACTGCAGGACATTACAATGAGAAAAGCTTTCCGGAGTTCCACGATTCAAGACCAACAGCTGTTTGACCGAAAAACTCTGCCGATTCCTTTGCAAGAAACTTACGACATTTGTGAACAGCCTCCTCCACTTAACATTCTCACCCCTTACAGGTTAGTAAAACAAAATCAAAAACAATTTCTAGCTTATTTTATGTAATAGAGAAGATATATCCAGGCACCTTGCTCACATGGAGTAGCACCTGAATATTTAAGGAGCCAGACTAGAAAACTGTGAAGCTGCTGGAGGAATGAAAGCAGCAGAAGACAGTATAAGCATTGAAACTTTACTCCATTTTATTCAAATCTTAACTCAGTGTAACATGGTAGGAAAAAGTAGTTTTTAAATTCTGTATTTATTAAACCATATAATGTACTTGGATGGGAAGTGAAGAAATTAAACAGGTAAGTGTGTAGAAAGAAGGATCTTCAATGGAAATTAATATTGTTTGCTGTCCCAGAGATTCAGTTTGAATCAGTAGCTGAACATAAGGAGCACACGAATTTGCTCAATATTTTAACAGCAAGATTTGAGTTATTGGAGTGGGAGTTCTCTGATTTACGACACTATTTTTTTTTTGTTTTTGTCTGGAGCTTGTGTTAAAGATATCTTTCTAAAATTAGGACCTTGAATGCCAGGAAAGATAGTAAAATGTGTTGGTGCAGGAGGTCAATGATCATCTCTTTTGTGTTCCTCAATAAAATGTTTCAGGGTCTGAGATACTATATATTCCTTCATATGCACTTGCTTTGTCTTAATGTTTGGATTCATGTCTTGTCAAATAAATAGTATGCCCTGTTTGTGTCACTGTATTTCAGGGATGATGGAAAAGAGGGTTTGAAGTTCTATACCAATCCTTCATATTTCTTTGATCTGTGGAAGGAAAAAATGTTGCAGGACACTGAGGACAAAAGGAAAGAAAAGAGGAAGCAGAAGGTACATATGTTAAATTTATATGGCTTCTCTTTGCTTTTTCCTAGAAAGGATTTGCTTGCAGATATGCTACTTTAATAGCAATCCAGACTTGACAGAGCCATCTATTCAACTAAAGCTACTTGTATTCAGTCAGTTCCATCAACTTTAACAATTAAATAATAATAATAATAATAGCAGTAGTAGTAAAATAATATGGAACGACCTAAAACTTTCATGCTGTCTTAGCATAACCAACTTTTGCCAAAGCTTTTAAGTATTCTAGCAATGACTCAGAAAGGAAGGAGGAATACAGCAGGAGTAAAGAATTTCACTTGAATGTTTATTTGTAAGACAAAATTTTGACAATCTTACAGGTGGAAAAGCTTGAATGACATTCTAGTAGATATGTTTAAGCTAGAAAGAAATTAGTAGGAATAAAACATGTTGCTTATGTTTTCTTAAAATTAAACAAGCACTTTTGCAAATGGTAATGCTACTTTTTTATTTGACCATTATTCTGTATGTTTCATTCATAGTAGAGAGAGCAAATATGAGTGTCAGATTTATAATTTGATTTCAGACTTGGAATAAAAAACTACTTAAACAGGTATTTTTCTCTATATTATTCAGGTTCTTAGCCACTAGTCTGACGTTTCTGGCTCTTACGAGTCTTTCTGGTCTGCATATTATGTTTAGCCTGAAAGCAAATTTTTCTTGCATTTGAAATAGGATTGTTTTTCATAATTTTGTGGCTGATGTTTATATGCAAGTAATTAAAAAACACTGTCTCAGTTGTCAGTTTTGTTTGCACAACTCTCCTACAGCAGAAAAATCTAGATCGCCCTCACGAACCAGAGAAAGTGCCAAGGGCACCTCATGACAGACGGAGAGAGTGGCAGAAGTTAGCCCAAGGTCCAGAGCTCGCAGAAGATGATGCTAACCTCTTACATAAGCACATTGAAGTTGCTAATGGCCCAGCTTCACATTTTGAATCAAGGTTCCTTTTTGTTTTTTCTATCCTTTATGAAGTGTATTCATACTGTGTAGTGAACATGCATGAGAAATGGTCAATGACGAGATGCTACTGCTCCCCTTGAAGTGCACTGGAAATCACTGATTTAGCTTAATCAAAACTCAGTTTTAAAATTCTGAGTGCATCCTTAAAGGAGTAGTTACTATGCTGTTATTTTTAAGGGTAGCATGTATCCTCGTATCCTTGAGGATGTGCTGTCCTCTGCAGCTTGATGAAGTTGTAGTGTCACTGCTGGGAGCTTGCACCCAGGTGTGTCACTGCATTCCAGTCCTGATCCACAAAATCCCAATTGTTCCAGCCTCTTGATTTTTCTTAAGCAGACACTGCCAAGACTATATTATGTGTGTGATGTGAACAAATGTCCACTTGGAACTCAAATGAGAATGCTGAGCTTCTCTTTACTCTTGAACAAATCCATGATTTGATTGACATTTCTGGTTATAGCCTATTACAAAATCCAACGTGTTGAATTCTCATTTCACAGCACGTATTTGCTGGTGGCTAAAAGTAGCATTTCAAATGGTAAACACCTGCTGTGCACATGCTTCTGGTCTTGGTGCAAAATCAAGTCCATTTTACCAGCCAAGAAACATCTAATAGCAAAGAGGGCTGACAAGTAATGTTAGGCAATTTGGGGATAAATTTTTGGTTTGGGGGTTTGGGTGTTGTGTTTTGTTGGGTTTTTTTTTATTAAAAAGTATTAATTGTCCTCCCGAAAACTGGTTAATTTTTCCCCTATCTTTCTGTGGTCAAAAGCACACCATAAGAGAGTATTTTGTTTAGCTTTGTAAGGCCTTCAAACAAGCTCAGTAGTGATGGTGTGTAATTATGACAACTCTAGGAGAGAGTGTTTGTTGCCTGAAAAGTAGAAAAACCTGCTTGTAGAAAACTTAGCTCAATTCAGAATGGAAAATGCTCTCAGTGCATTTCACTCAGTGGGGTACAAGTTAAGTTATGGTGATTAGCATTTTTCTAGGAACAGCTTTATAGAATCTCTGTAAATTGCTGTGTCAAGTCATTGGCAGAAACATCTGCTTTCCTGCTGTCCTTTTGTTGTGTTGTATGTTGGGTTCCACTTTAGACATGCTTGTTTTATATCCAGGACCCTGACCTAAACCTTGATTATCTCAGTACTAGTAATGCAATTATTAATAATGCTGAAGTGCTTGGGAGCACTGCATATGCAGAACATGTTGTTCAGATACAGAACAGCAGCATGCTTTGAAATAAATGAGAAAGATTTTCACTCCTGCAATTTAATAGGCTTAGATACTACAGTGGTGGCAGTATTTGGAAATGTAGAGTGTTGCTCTACTTGTTGGAAAGTGTTCTACAAACACTTTTGCTCTGAATTTAATAGAAATTTTTTAAAATAAAATTCTGTAATTGAATAGTTAATTAAAATTTACGAACTGATCAGATCCTTGAGGTGTGTCTAAAGTTGTCATTAACAAGTTGAATCATCTTTATTTAGTGCTACTACTCAATAATAGATATTAATTGAGTCCTATGTCTATTAAAGCAGCGAGTTCTCTGCATATATTGGAATAAAGATCCTCTGACAGAAGTTCAGCTAAATTATTCAGTTGTAAATCCTACCATTCTAACATCGATAGATGTTTCATGAATGCTATAAAAGAAGAGTAGTTCTGATTGTGTTGCTGTGTTTATTTAACTCAAAATAATGTGTCTAATAAACACTAAGGTCACACACATACTGTATAACTATCTGATATACCTGTCAAAATCAAACCCTTGAGCTGCTAGAAGTAATAACAGGGAAAGTGGGATAAATTATTGAAAAGCCACACTGTATAATATGCAATGCTAGCGGAGAGAAGATACTTGCATTCAGAAATCAGACTGAAGCACAGAACAGTGGCTGAGGGCACTAATACTTACACCTACTAAAGGTGAAGTTGGATCGCTTCTCCGTTTTTCTACAGATCTCAAGCATACGTGGACCACATTGACGGATCGTATTCCCTTTCCGCGTTGCCCTACAGCCAGATGTCTGAGCTCCTGAACAGAGCCGAGGAGCGCGTGCTGGTCAGGCCCCACGAGCCGCCGCCGCCTCCCCCCATGCACGGAGCCGCTGAAGTGAAGCCTGTGCCTCCCTGCGTTAGGTACGAGCCAGAAAAGCCACGTACACATCTCTTGGGGCTGGTTTAGTTATCTACCACCCTGCTTATAGTTATCAGCGTTATTTCTGTGCTGCCCAGAAATCCCAGGGGCTATGGCAGCCCACAGCCCCAGCGTGCCGCCAGGAGCTGGATGGGAAGGCCGGCATCTAAATCCCATAGGCTGCTCTGGTGGAGACAGGCCTCAGCTTGCCATTAATACTGTGACCATGTTGCTTTCTGAGTTAAATGGCAAGACAAAGAACTCTATGGAAAATGCTTCAGTGAAATATGTTGGCATTTCAGGATGTAGCTTTGGAGTTTTGGAAATTTGTACAAGTGAGATGTGTTTCAGCCTACTTGAAAGGAAGAATATATCACAGTAAGACAGTCAGCTGTCAAAACTATGTATTCATTGCATTTGCTAAATTGTAAGTGCTTCTCTCTCCCAAAGTGGGTTTTTTTTTCTATTTCTTTGTACCTTTTCAGAAGTGGATACATACATAGAATATTTTCTAGAGGTGAAAATTTCTTTGTCACTCTCCTATTTTTTTATACCAAAAGTATTACTTTGTGGTCAGGTACATAGAGCTTAGAATAGAGGATACTTAATTCAGATGGGGTTGTTACATCAGCAAGATGTTAGTCTCTTGAAAAGAATGATTTTTACTGCTTAGGAGATCATACACAAAAATGCATAACTCTTTAGATTAATTTACCACAACAGTTTAAAGAAATCCTCTGGTGGTCTTTCAGGAAAATAAGTTTACTGTTCTCTCTTGTTTCTTCAGTTCACCTATTCATTGTCCTATAATGAGTATCTAGCATATAACTGTACCTCTCTGTACACAGTATTGATGACCTTTGATATTAGTCTTACTCATTTTGTTATCACACCTTAAATATGTATTTCAAATTAACTTGTTCTCATTGTTTGCATTGTTTTGTTTTGGTTTTAAAGTTCTGTGAATCAAAACAGTTAATCAACTGCTAGTTCCCTGACTTGAGAAAAATAATTTGGATTTACTTAGGGACAACAGGGAAGAATTGTACTGGTATAGGAAACCTTTGATAAAGATGCAGGTACACTGTGTAAGAACATAAATTTGGCTA
The DNA here is from genome assembly GCA_013399945.1 of Ploceus nigricollis. Classification (NCBI taxonomy): domain Eukaryota; kingdom Metazoa; phylum Chordata; class Aves; order Passeriformes; family Ploceidae; genus Ploceus; species Ploceus nigricollis. The sequence goes on along the minus strand of VXBC01001367.1, from coordinate 313,835 downwards.
ATAGCTGAATTTGACCAGAGGTCTTTTGGAAACCTGATGCATGCGCCATACTGAAAATTAGACTTCCTAATTTATGAGGTGTGGACAAACACCCTGAAATCATCATAGTACATAATGCTCTTTAATGCCCACGTTTCAATGTTCTAAAGTTGCAGAAGTGAATCTATTACTATTTTTTCCACTCTCTAGCTCTAATAACTTTGTTCTGTTATTGGATGTTGCAGTTCTACTCCTGGCTTGGTAGAAAATCGTCCTCAGTCACCAGCAACAGGCAGAACACCGGTGTTTGTGAGCCCCANCGACCTTCCTCCCCTGTCACAGTTGCAAACCTTTCTCACCCTCCTCCTGTTCTGCACCCTCCTCCCACAACCATCCCTGGCCCTCATGCACCCATAATGCCTCCATCTCCACCATCCCAAGTGATTCCTGCTCCTGAGCCCAAACGCCATCCTTCAACTCTTCCTGTGATCAGTGACGCTAGAAGCGTTCTGCTGGAAGCAATACGGAAAGGTAATGTTGGCTATTAAGCAGCAAAAAGAACAATCTCCGAAACCTGCTAAATACACGTGACCTTTGAGAGATGGAATATTTCACATGTGTAAGAAGTTAGAGGAATGCATCTTAAGTCTGTTTCTGTTTTCTATCCTCTACAGTGTATGCATTGCCAGGTAGACAGGTTTTTTTTCAATTTGTAATTGCACTTATCAGATGTTTAGTTTGGATGGCAAAACTGGTTCTCTGTCGAAGCTATATTACACAAAAAAGTACATGTGTTTGTAGATGATCTGTGGAGATTATCTTTCCCTTTCTGTTTACCTGCAAATTTAGCTATTTCTGATCATCTACAGATCATGGAGAAGACAAAACATTGGTTTTCACAGACTATTAGATAAAAATTAAACAGATCAATTGGCAGTGGAATTTTGATCATCTGTCACTTATTACAAGATATAAGTGACATTCAGAAATCATTGCTGAAGACTTCAAGCTGTTAAGTATCTGATCTGGACACTGATCTCAGTGCAGTAGTGGAGCAGCCTTTGCATTGCAGGGTGCCTATGGCAGAGTGCAAGGGAAGGGCAGAGCTGCAGGGCAGGGTTTTCCTGATAATCTCATGAGGAGCTATGTGTGCCAGCTGTACCTTTCAGGTTATGATGCCCATGGTCAGGAAAATCCCTCCTGGCATTGGAACACACACATTGCTGTGTGCTGCTGTTTGATGGTGGGGTATCTTTCAGTAGTTAAGATCTCTCAAATGTTTCAAGTCCTACATTCTTCTTCTCTTCCCCTGCACTGCAGCACAGCACAGAATCTGTATGGTACTGTAATATCAGCAGATAGGCTATAGCACTAATTTGAAATATTTTTGCATGTCTATATGCACATGAATTGATAACATAATTGAAGTCTAAAGAAATGTTGACAAGGGCTGAGTACAACAGGGGTGTTTTGTACATGCATAGAGAACGTCAGCAAAAATGAGAAAATAGAGCCTGCTGGTATAATCTAGGCGATTGCTGAAAACACCTTTGACCCAGACATGCCCAAAAACCAAAGGCTTGAGTTACCCCAGCTTTGATCTCCAAGTAATACTTTAACCCAAACCAAACCATTACATGATAAAAAACAGGGTTACAAGAGGTTCTGTCTTGTTAGGATACTCAAATAGCTATAAACTTTCATTAAAATTATTAAGAGAGTCTAGAAAATGCAAATAGCAAAATGGCTTAATCACTTACAGTGGTACTAAAAATGTATTTTAATGGAAAATCAGAACCAGGTTATTATAGTAGAAGTACTCAAGATCTTGTCTGCCACTGCAATTCTGATATTCTTCTCTTTAAAAGCTTGACAAAAAAAATTCTACCTGAGAAGGACAGCATCCTGTGTATTCATTTTTGCTTGCAAAGCATTTTGTGAATCATGACCTAAATACATTTGCAGTGGTGAAGGAGGAGAGTGACATGTTTGTGCTCTGATGTTCTCCAGGTATTCAGCTCCGCAAAGTCGAAGAGCAGCGGGAGCAAGAAGCTAAGCACGAGCGCATTGAGAATGATGTTGCCACTATCCTCTCCCGTCGCATTGCTGTGGAATACAGTGATTCAGAAGATGATTCAGAATTTGATGAAGTAGATTGGCTAGAGTGAAATTACTATGTTGCTGTACACTGCAAAATCGAATGCTAATGTCCATTGTGGTGCTTGTTCTTTGGAAGTTTGATGGTCATTTCTAGTGTTTTTGTATTCTTTTCTTAACATAATTAATCCATGTTTTTCTACTTTTCAGTTTACAAAGAGCTCCTAGTGCATCTTCAAAACTAAATGTTTTACAGTGGCTTTTCTTACACATCTCTTTTGAAAGAACATACTTTGTTCCATTAGACCACTAAGTATTAAGCATGGGCAGCTGTTGGTAGAGTAGCAGTTTCAATTTTTTGGCATATCTTAACTGTGCACTTTGTGAATTTTAAGTTGATGAAGGCAACTGAGATTGACATTCCAAGGGCAGCTGTATGTACTAATGAGCCTTATTCCACTTCTGATAGTGTTCTAAAACATAAAACCTAGCTATCAAAATATCACTGCCTCGATCACACCTGTACACTAAAAGTACATATAGTTAGCAGCACTGAACACACTGAAAAGCAAATGGATCTTTGGGGGGGGTTATAATTGTTTTATTGTTGTTTTTAAATAATTATGGCCTTATTTGAATGTTTAGAGATTCCCCTTCCCTTCTTCCCTCCCAGGTACATATTGTGTGGTACTATTTTTGCCTGCATAATAAAAGTTTAAAGTTTTTTTTCCTTGTGAAATCTTTTGACTTAAACATGCTGTGTAACTTATGTAACTGTTAAAATAACAGTTTGATTTAATAAATGGTTCATTTTAAATGTTCCTGGGTGTTGCTCTTTCAATGAAATCTGCTTTTCACTGGTATACCTGAGAAATCCTTGGTTTTCAGGTATTTAATCTGTGGTGTACAAAGTTAAAGTACTTTACCGTCAGTGTATCTTGAGGAGATGCAGCAGTTAAAATCGTGGTTGCTGAAAGGTGATTTTTTAAGTGCTGTTTAGCAGTGCAGTGCATGTTTTGCACATCTTTTGTGTTTCTCTTCCCTGGAATAACTCCTTCAATTCTGAGCACATAGTCAAAAGCCTGTTGAGAAGGGAAATGTGAGAGGGTGCAAGAGCTCTCTTATCCTGTGATCTCTTTCCTGGAAGATGGAATCCTGTAATAGAGGAAAGTAAGTCTTGAAAGTCAGATTGAGATTTCTAAGGGTGGAACATCAAATGTTCTGTGTGTTACAAACCAGCTTGCAGGGACATGTGGTTGTTAGCCTTCTCGTGGAACTGGGCAAAACTCCCAAGGGATAGACTGGGGTAGGAACAGTGTAGAACAACCCTTCCAGCTCCACTGTCACCGTCTCAGCCTCCACTGTGATTTTGCACCTGGCCTGCTATACTCAAGACTTTCAACTGCAGCAGTACCACCTTTGTTGGTTTTGCAGAAGAAAAAATATTGTCACAGTTTGTGAATCTGCATCTTTGTAACTATGGCCGCAGATCTCTGTGCCCTGTTCTCTCTTATAGTTTCTTCACAGTAACACCATCTGGTTTGTTCTGTTGTTCTCCATCAACTTCTGGAGTGCATGTCCTTCTTAACCCCTCATTGTAATGGTAAAGAAAGGATGTTAGAGGCACTGCTGCATGAATATTTGATGGTGTTTCCTTGGATCTCAGTAATCCTAACTCACCAAACCTAACTAACTTGTCCAGGAACTAAATGTGAGATCCTATTGATGCAGCTGTAAAGATTTGAGATCATAAAGCAAAGTGCATTGTATGCAGCTGCAGCTCCCCTTTCACCAGGGACCCAGATCTGAACTCCAGGTAGCTGAAAGAAGAGCTTGTCCCTGAATTTCATGTGTAGTTAGTTCTGCCATTCACAAAATTGCATTTCAGCTATGTTTATACCTATTCCTTGCTCAAGTCTCTATAAAGTCCTGATTTTTCTGGTGGATATTACAGAAAGCAGCCTACATTGTCACCTAAATGGAGCAGCAGCATTTCTGTACCCAGGCTGTAACTGTTCGAATTAGAGCATCTCACCATCATGCCTGCATTGGATGGATGTGCTCTGAGTGTGTCCAGGAACTGTGAACTGGGTATAACTTACACAAACCGAAGGAAAAGGGAAGAAATTAAAGAAAAAAAAAATGCCCTTGTGTAACTGCAGCTATCACATAGCAGACTTGAAGGTATTAAAAAAAAAAATCCTTATTGACAAATGGTTGTTATTGACCTGTTTTGCTGTCCTGCTGATTAATAATATCCCTTCCAAGCCAGTACTCAGGGCAGACAAAGCACTCATTTAATATGACACAGTCACACAAAGTAATGAACCTTGTCTGTTAAAAGTCAAGAGTTAAATTCAGTTAACATTTCAAAGGCGGGATTCTTGGCCTTCTGCCACTGCTACAGCTTTCTGCCATAGCAACTGGTCTCCAGATAGCAATAGCATGATTCACTAGTAGCAAGAGGTGATTGTTGAATTTGAATATTTGTGTTTGTAGATCAACTCCCGAGCCGTGCATTTGCAATCTTGGTGATTTGTGTCCCTCTTACTGTGGTCTCCAACCGCCTTTCTCCTTTGGTGGAACGCTGTGCAGAGGGCTGCTGGGCTCTTCATGCCTGTGATTAGATGTGTAATAGATTATTGATTGCTTTGTCTTGTAAGGTACTAAATCAAGAATTCTGTATTGAACTGTTTACAGAGTCTGTTGTTTACCTCTGTTACATTTGCAGCAGCTGGTTAAAACCAAGGCTTGAATTCTGACAAAAAAATAATGTGTCAGTAATGTTCCATATAAGTGAAGAGAAACCTTTGTCTTCACCCTTTTCTCAAACTGTAATCTGGGACAGTTAAAAATTATTTACCTCTCCTACTGAGAGTTGGTGGTGGGGGGGAAAAGAACAATATAAAGTGCATAGAAGAAACAAAATCTGCTTGGTGGCAGTCAGCTAGAGAGGTGCAGAATTGGTCACTCGGGGGTTTTATCAAAAGATAAAACAGTAACGATGCAGCCATCATGGACAAACCAAAAACAAATCAGTAAATGGAAGAGAGCAAGGACTGAAGTAGCAAAACTTAAAAAGAGACATAATTCTGGTTTTTGGTTATTTTGTAGTGGTGTGATATGAACAGTAACCATTAAATACTAGATATTATTAAGGGATTGTGTTATCGCTCAGTAAATTGGGATTTTGAAAGCAGGAGGCATTATTTAGTTAATAAAATTATTCTTTTGTGCATGTTACACAGGAGTGCACTCCTCAGCATTTAGGTGGACGCTGACACACCGTTGCCTGTCTGATGGATGCACAGACTAACATTCCTCAAAAGGTGCCCTGGCACCCGAGTGTGCCAACAGGTACCCACCCACAGTCCCCAAGGCCTTGCAACAGACTCTTCAGGATGATGGAACCATCTTGGTTTGGATGCAGCTGCCACCCCTGAAGTGCATCCCCACGTGATTTACCTGGGGCTGTGAGCCTTTGTCTGCTTGGTGGATGCAGATGGGAACAGATTCTGCCATGGGCTGCCATATCTCAGTGTCCCCAGCCCACGGGTACCCACGGAGATGGGGTTCAGGACATGGTGCAGAAGCCCCTGCTTGACAGGCGGGTGCAGCTCACAGCAGCACACTCACAGCAGTGCGGGGTTATGGCAGCAGCCAGAGCCCCAAAACCCAGCACTGCCACAAACCACAGCAGCTCCAAGAGGAGACATAAAGGCAAAGCCCCGGCACAGGCTCTGCCGCCCAGGGCTGCATCAGCAAAAGATCTGACAGAAATTCGACTCGAGCTCCATCAAGTGTCCGCTTTGTCTCCTCAGCTACAAGCCAGAAGAAGTTTTACTCTCCCTGATTCTCTTTTGCAAGTGGGAGCATTAAACACCGGGAAAGGAATCACAACCAGAGACCACGGACAGCAGCAGCAGTGATCCCCTTTTTTGGAGCCTCTGCCAGTTCCCCCCTCTCCTTTCCCCTCCTGACTACTTTTCACACCTGAACGATTCTCCGGGGTGGTAGTCTGCCCACAGGAGACTTTTCACACGCTCTTTGTGGCTGAAGCTAAGAGAGATCTCCCTGATTCCCAAACTGCTTCTTGAGTACATGAGCAGCCCTCGGTAGAGGTGAGTTCCCTCTGCCTGTCCTCTGAGCTGCTTGGACTGCTCTCCCTTCCCTCGTTCAGCCCTGACGAGCTGGGTCTGGTTTAAGTGCCTAAAAAGCAGGTTCCTGGCGACTCGGGGACTTGCTTTTTGCCAGCATGCGTGCAGAGAGCGCTCCCATGAGCCAGTGACTTGGCTGTCAGCTCTGAGGGCTTAAGGAATGCCTGGCAGCACACCACCAGGCAGCTGTGGAGGAGCAGGCAGGGGATGGGGACCTCATCCCCATCCCAGCTGCTCCTAGAAGAGGACACATGGACAAACCTCAGGAAATGGGCACTGGGGTACAGAGCAGATAGGGCGAGGCTTTTCCCCCCTGCTGATTCCTGTGCCTGGAGAATGGGTTCTGCCACATTAGTCATCACTCATGTTCCTCAGCTGCCAGCAACCCTTGACAGCAGCATCAGTAACAGCCTCTAAAGAAAATTGCATCCATCCTATTTCTTCTAAATTCTTATAGTTACCATATTTGCAGGCTCTGAGCAATTGCTCCAGCATTGCTTCCTCCTGACAACTGGAAGTGTCTGGGTACAGATTAGAGAAGTCATCAAGCATCTCTCACCAAACGGGGTTGAATATTCCCCTTCTTGTGTTTCTTTATCTGATGGTTCAGTAACTTCACTTTCAACCACAAGACAGCTGAGTGCCCCCTACAGACAGGTCGTTTTCATTTCCCACCTCCCCCATTTTAATGCCTTCAATGTCAGAGTGTCATTTATTGCAAAACTTGTGACATTTTTGCACAGCTTCACGGCAGTGTCATTCCAAGAAAAGCTCAAAAAATACCTCCCTTTCATGACATCTTCCACTGTGTTTTAGCCACTTCTACTCCTCTGCAAGGCATTTCTTTCACCACAATTTTAAAATCTCAGAGCAGGTCTCCTTCTCAACCCACCCCAGTGCTTCCCGTGGAGCAAGATCCATGCTCAGTGTCATATTATCACAGCTTGATCTTGCACTTCAGTATCAGCCAGAAATAACTCCAGAAACTGCCTGAGACTTCTAACCTTGTGAGAAAGCAGCTCACAACCTGGGTCTTGGCATGCTGGTGTAGTTTAGAATTTCCCCTTCATGCCGAGCAAATGCTGGAGGCTGGATTTCTCCCAGTTGCATTTTGGCAAAGCCAAAACCACCTTGTAAGCATCACCAGCAGGACGCACAGCCCCACACAGGGATGTAGGAGGCTATCGAGCAGCCTGGGCAAGGGGCTGCCCCTCCACACTGCAGCCCAGATAAGAATGCATCTTCTGGGTTTTAAAAGCACAAAGAATAGCAATGCTCCCAGACAGGACAGGTGTTCCCCACAAGCCAGCATCCTTTGCTGGTCACTAGGAATCCTGGCAGTAATTCAGCTGTGGTTAATTAGAAGAAAACATTAGGATAACTCCTTTGCTTCTATATACTTTGTTCTCTGCATGATGGTGGTGCACCAGCACCCGCCAGGGGAAGTTTCAGTGCCAATGATTATCTTTGGATGAATCAGAGGTAGAAAGAGCAACTCAGTCCCTGTTCCCACAGCAAGAGAGCCCAGCTCTGGGAGCAGCCAAATCTATCTGGGCTTCCCAGACAGCTCCTGCAACTCACTCTGTAGATCTCTCTGATGGAGACCTCTAAGGTCACATCAAAAAGCTACCACCCTAAATCCCAGAAATTTTAAGGTCAGGCTTTGATGTCTCCTTGGGTTTTGAAGCTTTCTACTGACTTGCCACATCTCTGCAACTTGCAAAATCCCAGGATGTGAGGTTCTCCTGAAGAACCTGTAAATGGGGGTACAGCCAGCCCTATCCCCCCAGTGTCCCCACAATGCTGACTCCACATCCCTTGAAACCAAGAGGCATTTTTGGGAATATGTGTGCTGAAGCTCTGCCCCAGCAGTGGCCACTGTGGCCTCTGCCACAAGACCTGAGAAGATCCCACAAGGGCAAGGTGAAGGGGCTCTCATGGCTGCAGCCCCACACGACCATCATCCCACACTCAGACTTCACAAATTCCTGCTGAAGCACCCTGCTGTCAGCCACATCAGCTCCCAGCGCTGCCCAGTCAGTGACACCTGTAAGAAATGTTTAGCAGAGGTCTGCTGGCAAAATATCATCCCCTTCCAACACACATGGGAGCAATTACTTCTTCAGGTTTTTAGTCTGTTTTAAGTAGTCCTCATATTCTCCATAAATTTCATTAGCTGGATTTATGTAGTCACTAAACTCCAGTATTATAGGCACAGCAGGAAATTATTTGCTGTTCTGGTGAAAATTAGTATTTCCTAGTTTTGTCAATGCAGGGAATTACATTATCAGGGAAATAATAACCAGCTGAACTGAAGGAGGGTTTGATTCATGGTAATTACTGATTATATGCAGATTATTTTATGGCTTTAATTCTTTGGTCTCCCACTGTTTGCTTGCTAAACCTCTAAAAAAAAAAAAAAGGCAGTGAGTATATGAGAGTCTTGTTTGTAAGGCAAATTACAGAACCTAATTTGTTGATTACATGAAAGGAAGCAGAGCTCTGCACAGACCAGGACAGCGATGGGAAGGAGCCAGCAGAGAGCTGTGCTTGCATCCATCCTCGGCTGCAGCCACTTCTGTGCAGCTCTTCAGCACCCATTTCACGTGCCCAAGATTGCCACCCTAACCTGTGCTTAGGGCTGGTTTTACAGGGGCAACAGCAGGGCTGGAGGTGGTCTGTGCCCTTTGTCTTTCACCCCTGTTCATCAGGTGGAGATAAGGGAATGTATCAATTCATTTGTGCTCAGTATGCACCTAAAAACATTTCTTCCAATTCAGTGCAACAACCAGGCCCTTGCAAACCTTCAGTTTTAACTAGCACTATGCTTTAAGGCATTAGAAGCTGGTTAGCAAACCGCTGCTTTTGACAGAAAGCTATCCAAAAATAGAGCAGAGCATCACCACTGCTTCTCAGACACTCCTGCTTTTCCAAAACAGCTTTTCTCTTACTTCCTACAGCAAACCTTCAGCAGACTTGCAATCCCCAGGGATGAAACTAGCCTTTTGATCTCATATATTATTCTTAGCATTGCTGGAGCAAAATTTCAGACCATATTCTCCCTGCAATGGAGAGATGGGGAGCAAGACCCTGCTCCCATTGCCTCTGGCTGCCTCCCTGACTGGGAAGCTTCTTCACTCCCACTGTGCCCAGGGCAGCGTGCTGATTGCATACTGCATTTATTCCTAAAATACATAGCTACACTGCCCTCTCAAGTAAAAAGCAAGTGCTGGGATTTGCATCAAAAATATCCCCCTGTGTCAGAGTAGGCTCAGAAGCATGGCTAGGTGCTCCATAGTGTCTGGCTGTGTTTGTCTGCAGCCACTTCGGCACACGTGCCAGCTGGGATCTTTCAGCTGCCAGCACTTTATCTAACAGATGAAAGGGAGAAAGAGGGAAAGCACTGTAATTGCCAGCCCAAAAGACAGCACCCTGTGTTAGACATGCCTGCCTGCACCCCTGGGGGTGTCAGTGCAGAGGAGCAGGGGTGAGTAGCACCTCTTGAATCCATCAAGATTGGATGGCACTTGCAGCCTGTGTGAGCTCTGTCCTCATCATGACACAGTGCAGGGCCAAATGCAGACTCTGGGATGAAGGCTTTGGGAGCCTCCAGAAAAGCATCCTGTTCCCTTGGTCAGTACCAGCCATGACGGCTCCCCCAGCCCAGATATGGGGCAGTACTGCTCCTTCATAGAATAATGGAACAAGAGTGGTTAGGGTTTGAAGGAACCTTAGAGATCATCTAGTTCCAATCCCTCTGTCATGGGCAGGAACACCTTCCACTAGATCAGACTGCTCAAGGTCCTATCCAACCTGGCCTTGAACACTGCCAGGGATGAGGTATCCACAGCTCCTTTGGGCAACCTGTTCCAGGATCTCACCACCCCCACAGTGGAGAATTTCTTCCTTGTATCTAGTCTACCCTCTTTCACTTTAAAGCCTTTAAAGCCTTTTAACCTTTGTCCTAAGTCCACATTACCATTGTCCCCGAGTCTACATTACCCCCCTCACTAGTAAAGAGTACCTTTCCGAGTGCAAAAGTGTATCCTTGGCTGTTCCCAAGTGCCCCAGCAGATGAAACCTCCTGACTCTGTGCCACCCCACACGCTGCAGTGCAGAACCCCACTGAAGGGACAGTATCTTCAGAAAGTGGTCCCTGTTCCTGCCATAATATCCACGGATGTGTTTCAGCCTTTCTGTTTAGGGCAGCTGGATGCACCAGTAGACTTTGATCTGCCTGTGCAGCATGGCCACCTTTTGGAATGCTGAACTTTCTGTTCTCCCTTTGCAGGTCATATGTCTTTAGAAGAAAGATACATACCCCTTTATGCTGACCAGTAAGAGCTATTCATCACCACATTTACCCTCTCATATATCTTATTTCAATGCAAGAATAATAATGAAATTGTAATTATAATGAAAGAAACACTATTTAAATTGAAATATTTTCCTTTTGGTTGTTTGCTATGGAAAGGCTGCTTCTTCCTCTGCTGTTTCACTAACACCCACGATCAGATAATATTTGATGAACCACCACAAATTAGGATGCAGCTGACGTCTCGTTTTTGTGCTGTTTGTGCCCGGAGCCGGTGTGTGCGGTTTTGCCTTATCACCGAGCTGGCTGCCCCCGCGGCTAACCACAAACCACTCTCAGGCCGTGCCGAAAACCGCCTGGATGTCGGCGTTTCACGCGCACCCAAAAACCCCCCGGATTCCTGCCGGGAGGAGCGGAGCGCCAGGGATGCGCATCGGGAGGTGGCAGCATTTCACCGCAGCGCCGAGCCCGGCCGGGGGGAGAACAACCCCTTGCCCAGCCACGGTGCCCTCCTCGAGAGAAAATCAGCAGGTTTTTATCCTTTTGGCATATTTTCCAAGTATGCTATACTTTCCATTTGCTGCTTTTTGCTTTTATAGCTCTCCCCTTTTCTCTCTTTTTACT
>VXBC01001367.1:288446-302595 GCA_013399945.1 Ploceus nigricollis | reverse complement strand
ATTTCTTTATTCTAAGAGAGGGAAAGAGTTAAAAGAGGCAGCAAAAAGGCAGCAAACCACCTGCAGCACCCGGAGCAACATCCCAGGGTCTGAGAGTTGCTGGCCACCCCAGTCCTAGCGAGAACGGGCAGCAAAGGGAAGCAGTCCCAGCTCACCCGTGTCACCCATGGCGAGGTCGCGGCACGACCAGGGCCTCCACCTGCTCAAGGGCATGGGGATTGTCATGGGGGTTGCCCCAGCCTCCTGTTCACCCGGGAAAAAGTCCTGCAGAAGCCCTGTGAGAGCCCCTAGAATGACTAAGAAATCCTTCTCCTCTGGTCACCGCGGGAGGAGAGATGGCGCTGCTGCCGCTCTGAGAGCAGCTCTGCACCACGAGGGCCACGAAGCCCAGGGGTCTCCCCTGAGGAGGGACCTGCAGTGGGCTCAGCACATCAACCAGACCCACACCCAACACTCTGTGCCCCCAGAGGGCGGAGGCAGGGGTGACAGCCCCACAATCCTCATCTCCTCAACCAATAGGAAGGCCATAAACCACAGGAAAACAGTAAAAACGTGTATCTGGGCTGGTTCTTCAAGAGCTTTGCAACTCCTCCCTTTAGAGCAGGCAGCCCGATGCAGGAGCAGTGCCTGTCTGCTCCTGTGGGTGATTTCATCAGCCCATGTCTTATCAGCTGCACAAAGTGCTTCTAAACCCCAAAGCACTTCCTTGCTCTCGATGTGCCAGGTTCGGGCTCCTGCAGACCACAGATCAGTTCAGATCCAAGGGAGTTTGAGAGCTCTCTTAAAAAAAAAAAAAAAAAAGCACCCAGATGACTTTGGATAAACCCCAAGTTCTCTTTTCCAAAAGAATACAGTGCTTCAGAGCCCAGGTGGTCACTTGGAAGTGTGTGTGTCATTTCTGCCAGTGGGACATAGCTGTTTCCACAATATATCCCCTTGTTTGCAGAAAGTTCCTGCAACAGCTTCCTTTACAGCAGGCAGCCCAATGCAGGAGCATCCTGGGCTGCAGCAACCCTCTCTCAATGCACACCCAGATCTGGGGAGGAGCAACCTGCACAGAGGGGCTCTTTCCACCCCTGGGAAGAAGAGGAGGAAGGCAGGGATGACATTAAAACCTCTGTGTCTCGTGTTCACAGCACAAGTCCCAGTCTCCATCCAAGGAAAGCTATTTGTTCATGGAGAGTTGCTTCTCCATGTGGAGCCAGCAGAGCAAGCGTTTCACTAAGAGAAGTCAGTGAATTTGTATAACGTGGGGTGGTTTGTGCCTCTCCTGCTCCTTTCAGTGACCCTGGACAAGTGGAGCAGGGCTGAGCTGAGGCATGAGCCAGCACAGCTTAAGCCAAGGGGCCAGACTGCTCAGAAATAAACATGGTTGGCGAGGCAAACAGCCCCCTGAGTCACTTTAAATTAAGTAACTGATTCCTCTCTCATAAAGGTTTTTGTGCAAACAGTGGGGCTGCACCTTTATTAGTGACTGGATATTGAGGTATTGGTGCCTGTGATTTTGGCAGCTTGTTCAAGAGCAGATTTTCCTTTTACAGGCTGCAATAAATGACACCAATGATGTTAGCTAAATTATTAGTTTTCTTCTGGCTAGTTATCTGAAGATTAGAGTCTTCCTGTTGCTGATAACTGCACCCATTGCTGTGTCACATACCTTCCTGACAGGAAGATTTTTTAATAGTACAGAAAGAAAATGCCGTAATGTCTCCCCTTCTCCTCAGGGTAAAACTGACGAAGAACCAACTATAATACAATATTAACTCTAATTGCAGTCACATGGCTGTGCTAAATGTCTGTATTAACCTGATGTTCACACAAAAGTAAATGCTCTGAGAGGATATGAAGAAGGGTAACATTTTATTTGGCAGTAGATTCCACATGTCTCCTATGTGTTTTACTACGACCATTCTAAAGGTGGTTACCAGCACCTTGGGTGTGCTCAGTGGATAGAATAGAGAGACAGAGTGTTACAGGGGTGCACTGCCAAAAATGAAAGACCAATAGTAGTGAACTTGCTCTGTAACACAAATTTTTAAAGTCATATATAGGTTTTCAGGCAACAATTACTTAGGGTAGTGAATTAGTAGGTTTCTGCATGGGGTGATCAGTGCACCATACAGCTTTATGGATGTTGGACAGTATCAGGGCCCTGATCCTTATTCTGTCCTGTCAGCATCCCTGAGTCCAGAAAACTGAATTATTGTCTTTTTTTTTTTTTTTTTATCTAACCAAGTTTGTCCAATTCAAACTCAGCAGCATGATTGCCTGAACAAATTACTTTCCCCAGGTTTTGTACATGGCTCTTTGTAGAAAGTTACTGTAATGTAGATAAATGTCTGCTGCTGTCACCAAGCCTATAACTTTGACAAAGGCAGCTATTGATTTTGTCTGATGTGATCTGTCCCATATGAACACACGCAGCTTCTCACTCGTCAGCTTATCTGCTATATTATTACTTATTGATTCCCTTATTTGCTTTTATTTACCAGCTGTAGAAGTGGTGGAGTTGTTTGGCAATTATGAGGACTGACTTTCAAGAAGACACTTTGTTTTACTCCAGCTTTCTCAACAAAACTTGGCCAAAGTTTGTCAGAGGGATGGGATGGCATTATTTTCTGCTGCTTTCTCTGAGTGGGTTCCCTGAGCGGCCTGAGCAGGACAGAAACTGGGTGATCCCTTAAGAACCCTCCTATCCTGACCTTTCTGTCAAAGCCATAAGGTCGGTCCTCTGAGGCTGCAGACACTGACCTGTGCACAAATGTACGTGCACACCTACCTCAGTTCTGCTGTCAGACACCACTAATTTTGTCAGTTACCATTAATTATAATTAAGGTCTGTGTCCTAATGACATGGACTAGAATTTAGCCCCATTTGTTTACTCACATTTTTATGACTTAGTTTGCAGTCTCCATAGTGCTACAGAGAACATACTGCAGACACGAGGGTCTCAAGGAGATTTTCTTCCACCAAAATATCCTTGATATTTTGGGTAGCACCAACCCCTGCTCTCTGCAGGCCTTTCACTCTGCCTGGCGAGCAGTTACTCACACCCTAAAAATGAGAAGGGCTCAGGTGTGGGGCTGGCAGTCTGGTATTAGGAGGTTGCAGTGATTCAGTAACCCTTCCCTCACGTAGTTTGTAGGTAACCTGGAATAAAGAACATTTCCATGGAGAACATTTTACCTGAGACATTTTTCCTAGACTGTTATTTTTTTGCCATCAGTTTCCAAACTCAGCTTTAGCTAAGAAGAAAGATGATTTACTCCATAATATTTTTGCATGGTATCTCAATGAAATAGAATGCTTTGATTGGTACTTGCAGGTACAGATGTCCTCAGACTCCAGTCATTTCTCTTTAAAAACCTGGAGGTCAGCTGGGAGCAGTAATTACAGGAAGTGTACCAATGCACCTCCTCACCACAGGCCAGCACTCTCTCCTGGCAATGGGCTTGCACAAAAGTACAATGAAAGAAAAGCTGATTTAAAAAGATGTGTATATACACATACACAGGCAACCTCAGAGCTGCTTAATTCAGTGCTTGATTAATAAGATGCTGACATTCTGCAGGAAACATTTTGGGGGGAAAAGACTGCCATATTTATTCATAATAAATTCTGCTTCCATGGGCTTCATTCTGCTGTCTCGACATTGTGTGAATTGGAAAGTAATCACAAAGTCTGGACAAAAGAGAAGGCAGAGAACTGTGGCATTTGTAGCACCTGACTACTGCTACTCAAACTGCAAATTAAAGTGCACATGGCTGCAACAGTGACAAATTCAAATAGCTCACATAGAGACAGCACAAGTTTACTCAACCTGTCACTCTCTCGGGAGACAGGATCATTCTCTCTCTGCTGTTCCAGGTGGATCTTTGCAACTCACTTTGGGAGATTTCCAGTGATGAAGAAATAACCTCCCTACACAGATTGTTCCAGTGCTCCTTTGTTTCTGGCAGTTTTCCAGTGTCAAGCCTGACTCTTCCTTGCTGCCATTTAAGTTCATCATTCATTGTTCTACCAACCATGGATTTTAGATGTATAAGATTTCTTCTTTTTACAGCAGCTTTCACACACTGGAGGAGTTCCCCTCACAAATGGTGAGGAGAAGCTGTTGACCAAGCTCAGTTCATGATACTCTTCCATGTGTTTGCTACATGGTTGTTCATTCCCCATCTGGATTTCCACTGCTGATTTCCCACTGGCTTGCTGTGCTTGCCTCTAACAAAATGTCTTTAGTTTTTTATTCCAGAATATCTTTCAGACTTGGTAAGACCATGTTGAATACCAAGTCAATCCTCTGGGGTAACTGCAGCCCCTCCCTGATGTCTGATAGATGCCCACTGAGTAAGTATTGTCCCTGCTCCATCACCCAAGTAATTAATGAGAAAACTGAATCACACTTCGGGTGAGACAGACACCTGTGACTCAGTACATACTCCTGCTCTGGCAGCACACCCCCAGTGAGCACTTTCACAGCTCCCCCCCTCCCAGGGGGCATTGCACAGAAATTTCACCCAAATGAAGGTCTCCTCCCTTGCTTTTGAGAGGTTACACAGAAGAGGGGTTGTGTCAGGCTTTCTTCCTTCACTGCAGCTGTGAAAGATATTTTCACAAAGCAGCTGTCATATTTGTAGAAAGAAAAATAAACACAAACAAAGCACAAAAAAGCAATAATAAGGCTCCCAGGCTCTCCAGATTCCTCAGTCATGCTGTGCCTATCACCTTCAGCTAAGACCTTAGCAATTGAAGCCAGAAAGAATAAGATAAGCTACAGAGGGTTTTGCTCTCTCTACAAAGAAACATTTTCGAAAGTTAGAAACCTCCACCACTGGGTCACAGCATAAAGGAGCTTGCAGAAAGACAACAACTCTGTGATGGATGGAGCGTGCAAGCAGCTCTTGGGAAACACAGCTCGATGGGAAGCCGAGGCGAGCAATAACTCTTCTCTCGCCTGTGCTGGGGTGAAGCGGGGGTATGGACCTGGCTCAGCACAGCACAGCGAGCACAGCACAGCCAATCGATAGCCCCAAGAGCTGCAGCAGCCGAGAAATTGCTGCTATGGATTTATATAGGGTCATACATTTTAAAGGGAGGCCACCTGAGAGTAATCTTAAGAAGCAGGAACAGCCTCTATATGGAAGCAAAGAGAGGTGATACCAGGACAGACAAAGTTATAAACATCATGTTAAGGCGTTTGGGAATGGAGCGAAAGGCAAGATGATGTAAAAGCTGCCTTAGGTTGTTTAAAAGATATTTTTATTGTCTGTGGATGATATGTTCAAGGACATAAATGTGTATTTCTCAGTCTCAGTTTGTGATTGAAAATGCCAGCTAACTCCAGACCATGACTGAGCCTCTCTGAGAGGCAGCAAAGCAGAGTGGGGAGGAAGGTTTCCAAGCAGCACAGCACCACCACTTCCCTCAGACCTGGGGTTTGTGTGACACAGCTAGAGGAGAAAAGACACCCTCTTTCCTGAGGGAGTCACAGAGGGGCTTGTGGTGGAGCTGGCAGCTGCAGATCCCCTGAACTTCGTTGCCCTCCCCATCTTGCCTGTTTTGATCTCTCCCCTCTGCTTCCTGCTCTCAGGGGTAGCCAGGCTTGTGTGTCCATATCAAATGGAAGCCACCACCAGAAGCAGATGAGGACACCTGCTGCAGGGTGACAGTGTTTACCTCCACCAAAAGGTCTGATTGACCTCTCTGATATGTGTAAAAGCAGCTGTGGGGTGTTTTTAGGCCAATCTGAGTGTGCCTGCATATTGGCTGTGCTCTGTCAGTGGGACTACATTGCTACAGCCACTTTTACCTGTTCTGGTCCTACCCTGGGGCGATGAAAAAATGAACCACAGGGCATTGCCCTGCCTATTGCACCCCAAAGACAGGTCTTGAAGATGTCCTTCAGGAAGCCCAGTGGCATGACAGGGCCTTCAGAATTATCCTGGCCATAAAACAGCACATAGTGGTGAGGCAGTCTAAGCCTTCAGTGCTCACTCTGAAGCCCTAGGGTGTGTGATACACTGGGTGTCCTGAAAAATACCACTCCTGCTGTTTCTTTTTACCTCTAGTGGTAGGAGACTTTCAAAAAGCAGGGAATAAACTCCACCAGTCACTTACAGGTGCTTCTAAGGAGCTCTGCCAGACAAGCGAGTTGCAGCTCTGACAGATGCAGTCATTTTTGCTTGCCTCTCTGCCAGACTGGCCCACAGATGTTTATTGTTTATGATTTCCCCAGATGCAGGAAGAGCGAGAGTGGCACAGAAGTAACACTGCTCCCCTTGGAGCAGTCCCCTCTGAGGGNTGAAAATTTCCTGAGAGAGAGAAAATGTGCCTGCCACAGGAGGGGACTTGTAGAAATAAAAATAAAATCCACCGAACTCCTCACATGTGAAACCCCTCTGAGGGAAGCAGCAGCAATGCCACCTGAAAAGAAAAGGAAGTGGAGGCATGTTTGAGGAAAGGCAGCTCATGCCAAGAGCAGGAAACATACCATTGTCACAGGGCCTTCATGGAAGAGAGAAGGAAAGGTCACCTTTGGGGAAGAAAGGGACGTGAAGGGAGTGGCAGGGGAAGAAGACAGATAAATAGGAATAACAGAAGTGTATGGATGTTGTCAAAATGGGAAGAGAAGGCAGGCATCCTTTCTGTGCATTGTAAGCAGATGCCTTTTTCCAGGAGGAAAGAGACTTTTCTGATGTTCTTTGGTAGCTCTCAGGCAATTTCACTGCTACCTTATCTTCCATATTATCATTTTCTGCCCTGCAGAAGAGGAAGATTACAAAGCACAGGTTCCACAAGTGTCCAGCTGTCACCTATGACTACACAGAGCAATATCAGACACCTTCCATGCCTTGCACTGTCCAGTGGTGTGCTGTACCCATGAGAGATGAGGAGCCCCTCAGCACTGAGTGCTACCAGCACGCTCCTTGGTTTCTGGCAGGGATAAAATGAGGAGGGGGTATCAGGAGGCTTGTGCCCTGCTCAGCACTGCCTGAGGCATTGGGGAATCACTGGAAAGGTGGGAACAGCCACGTAGCTGCAGACAAGTGGGCTAAGTGAATGGCTGGGCAGCAAACCTGTTCTGCTCTCTGCACTATAGAGAAGCTGGACTGACATGGCCAGGTAAGTACCAGACACATCCAATGTGTTTCTGCCTGCTCACATAAAGTAATAAGTGCTCATTTCAGGCCAAGTATGGCAGGATGGGAGGGTATCATTAGGAAGCTTTTATGGGTCTGACCAATACTATGAACATTATTGTTTGGCAAATGGTCCCAGTTTTAATGACAATGAAGGCAGAGACAGAGCCTTTTCCAACTTCTAAAAATGTCTTATGAAACACAAAGGTGGCTTGGCTGACACAATAAGAGCTGCGTGCTGCTAATGTAGCCGTGGGTTTCAGCAGATGAGATAGCAGCAGGGTATTTACCTCAGCATGGCTGGGAAAGCTGTGGGGCTCTGCAGAGCCTTTATTTCCCTCAAACACATCTCATGTGGAACTAACGCTGTGACAGCAAATACAGCAAAGTGTTCTAATCTTCCCAATTTCATTCAAAACAAAAATAATGCAATTACCTGTTCTTGTTCATGAATAGGCAGTATGTGATTACTGTTAGAGCTCACTGTCCCAGTGTTACAAGTGAGGCCTCATACAATGGGCTGCTCTGCAAATGTCTGTCTCCCACATGATGCCCTTTGACTGCCACGGGGCAGCTGACATCCCTGGGATGGAGGAGTCCATCTTCAGCCATGTCTAAGTGAGGGAGCCACTCAAAGTCTTGGATTTATGCTTGGTGCACAGATCACACTCCATACCCATACTCATACTCTTCCTGCAAAAGGTTTTCTGATGCATTTATTTCAGCAGCATAATTCAATACAGTTTATTATTTTCTTTGAGACATTTGTAGAACAGCAAGAACAGAAAGAAGGAAGCCTTAACTTATTTGTCTCCCATTTTCCTTATTTGCAACTGCAAAATGAAGTTTAAAATAAAATACATCCCTGCTTAGGAAAGTCAGATAAACTCTTTAGGAAAACCCGACTTCCTACTTACTAACAGAAATTGGCCACAGTATCAAAAGTCAGGCTGATATTGGAATGTAGCATGATCCTCATAGTAACTGACACATTTATTTTCCATCAGAATAGATTTCTTTTAACAGCATCATAATGTTACCTAGACATACTTCTTTCTATCAGAAGCAGCAACAACTAGAAGTGACAAACAATATCTGTCTGCAGGTATACAATCATATTATCTCACGGTGATGCAAAAATGCTGATTAAAAAAAATAATTCAGTCATTCAAGGAGTGTCATAGATCTAATTGCATTTCACAGGAAACCAAGCCTTTATTTAGACAGTCTACTACTTGTAGAATATTTCCAGAACCACTCCTTCTGCCTTTGTTTTAAATATAATTATTACTATGCACGGTATCTTCTTGGTGGTGATAAAATGAGTGCCGATCCACACAAAGTATGCCTTATCTCAAAAAAGACAGAAGGTTCAAGCTCAATTTCCAAAACTCTTTTCCAATTCTTTCCTGAAAAATCTCAGTCTTTCAATTAAGCTACAAAATGAAACAACTGCACAGCAAGAAGGTTGCTTGGAGAAAATCTTCTCTGGAAAAACAACATTGTTTTAAATCAGTTAGGACCTAGACAGTGAGTAGCATGAAAAAAAAAAGAACCTAACTTTAAAATATTCCCCCAGTTCAGAATTTCTTTCCTTCCCCAACAGTCAATGTGTCTCCTCTTGACCCCATCCATCTCCTGTGCCTGAAGCATAGCATGCAGTTTGTCCCTGCTAGAGAAGCAAGTGTTCCCAACAGTGCTGATCAACCTCCATTGCATAAAAACACCCCCATCTGCCAGGGTCCCAGGCTCAGCCCTTTCCCTGCTGGAGTGAATTAAGTGTGTGGAAATGTTGGACAGCACAGAGACAAAAAAACCCAGATAATTCTTATCCTGTGTGGTATTCCTGTGCTTTCCTAGCAAATGAAGCCGTGTGGAAAGCACCAGTGTACAGATACCTCAATCCCCACCAAGTGTGGTGGGAAAAGGCAGCTTCCAGGCTGTTGATGTTGCTTGGGCAAAGCACTCTGTGGATGTGCTGCTGCCTGGCTATAAGGGCACAGAGGACAAAGGCCCAGAGCAGCTGTTTGATTTGGTATTTGCGTGTCCACTCAGCAAGCAAGATTGCTGGCAGGCCCACCTTTAGGAGTATGGGTGCTTAAATCCTTTCCCTAATTCTTATCCTAAGCATCTTACTCTCACTTTAAGGTGCTGACACATCCTTAAAAATGCGCTATTGTGTGGCTATAACTCCAGTCTTGCACAGGTGGAGAGAGAGCCTGTGCCACAGAGGAAAGTGCAAGGGACGGTGCAAAGGTGCTCTGCCCCAGCATCTTGTGTCAGGGGCACAGACAGCAGCAGGGGGTGGACAAGATGTTGTCTTGTAGGTGACTGCCAAGTTTGGGTTTGCAGCTTGAAGATTAATTGTGTTCAAAAGCAGGACAAAAATTGAATCTGAACTACATTTCTCCCTTCACTGGCTGAATGGTAGGTTGGGCAGCTCAAGAGATCTGCCTGCACTTGCAGTTTTCAGCTCAGGAAGTCTAGGATTGAGGATAACTCAAACAATGCTGCAATGAAGAAATATTTTTGGTCTTTTGTCTTGTGTCGTTCCGGCCCACTGCTGGAAGGGAACACCACAGCCAGATGATGTATCTGAGGTACCTGCTGGAGAAGCTGCTCCCATGCCATGAGTCATACAGCGAACCACTGCACGCTTTCCCTAACCAGATACAAGCACATTCATCTTTTCTCTTGCTCTTCCTCCCCCACCACTTGTATTGTGATGCCAACAAAGTAAATTCATTTAAAAAAATGGTGAGAATCTGTCCTTCACTGTGAGGCTTTGCTGCAACATGTGGAGCCTTCACAGAGACCTGACCACTGTTTCACCTCTCGCTGCCTTCTGTCACTTCTCTGCAGCAGACAGAGCTGACACGAGCAGACCTGCGTCCGCTGAACCGGCTGCCACCTCTACTGTCAGCACTGAGTCAGCGCTTCTACCGCTCCCCAGCTGCCCCAGGAGCAGCTGGGTTATTTCCACTGGAGTTACTGCCCTCCATAAATGGAACTGCCACCGGGGGAATGTTGGGAGAGCTTTCTGTAGTCAGAAGAAAGAGCTTAAGCATCAAGAGGGGAGAGAAAGGTATAGTGGTTTTCTACCCAGGGGATTTTTGTGAGGCACTCCTGAGCAAAATGCAGCAGCCTGGGAGCTGCTTTCTGTGAGCTTTCAAGGGAGGAACTCACTCTAGGAGAATCAGGTGATGGGGAGATACCTCACAACACAGACTGTCCCCCCAACAAGCAAACCCAGCAAGCATTAAGGTGAGATTCAGATGTGCTTATCCTCCACGCAGAGCTGAATCTCACCTGCTTGGTCACTCCTTCCAAGCCACACATCTCATCATAAGGCAGTAAGAAAGAGAAAACATTTTTATTTGTTTCCCTTTGTATTTTTTCCTTCTTAATAATGACTGCTACAATAGCTAGCTGAAATGCTGAGGAGCAGCTGCAATATCAGAAATTATTTTTACCTCATTATAAAAATTTGTCCTTTTTAAAAAAGGAGAGAGGCAGAATGGAGATTAGAGGTTCTAGTGCTTCGTTGGGTGTTACTTAGCACCTGTGGATCATTACATTGATAAAAATATGCACAGACTCACTTTTCAGGTTTAAAAGTGTTTTGTCCTTTTGTTTGCTTAGCTAAATAAAGAGGGTTTGTTTGACCTGTGATTTTGAATCCAGCTGGCTTTTTAATATACAGTGACTCATACAAGGCAGCCTGCAGAGTCAGTCTCTTTTCCACTGTTTTACTGCGGATTTAGGCAGAAGCCCCCCAGAAAATCAAGCAGTGTGTGGAGCTTTCAGCCCCTACTGGCTCCCAACCAAATCTTCCTCACCAGAGCTGTGCTCTTCATTCTGTAATTGCTCCTGCTGAAACAAGGGAGCTCATCACAGTGAGAGGTACTTCAAGCATGCCAAATAACTGGGATTTGGTCTTGCAAGGCATTGCAAGTCCAGTATGATTTTCAAGCTTGATAATGAACCATTAGTTTATAATGAAGATTGGAGCTGAGGCCTGTCTCAAAATGGTAGCTTTTTTGTAATGAGATACTGCCATTATCTTGGCTGAAGTGCAATAGAGCATCACTGGTTTCAGTGGGAACAGGCTGGGAGCTCTTTAGACCAAGTCTGTCA
The DNA here is from genome assembly GCA_013399945.1 of Ploceus nigricollis. Classification (NCBI taxonomy): domain Eukaryota; kingdom Metazoa; phylum Chordata; class Aves; order Passeriformes; family Ploceidae; genus Ploceus; species Ploceus nigricollis. The sequence continues at coordinate 291,318 of VXBC01001367.1, read as the reverse complement.
TTATTTTACCTAGATCAGAATAAGGCAAGGCTTTTTTAAGAGTAGTAAAGGAGGAAAACTAATTTCCATTTCCAGAAAAGACTGCAAAGAATACACCACAACCAAACATCAGGCCTGATGCTTGCACCTCACTCAGTGTGTTTTCTCTCCTCGTAGACTGCACCACTGACATGAGAACATAAAAACCATTGAGCCCATGGGCCTGTAGGGACAAGGAAATGGCAATTGCAATTGCCATTGCAGTTCTGGTCTCTCTGCGGACAAAGTTACCCACAGACTCTTGCAAATAGAAGATCAGACACAGTCCCCCTTGAGCAGACACGTGGTTGTCCCCTGGGCTGGCTTCCCACTGGGGATAGGGGGGAATCACAGCCCTGCCCTGCCCAGTGACTGGAAATGGGGCTCCAGGAATTTTTATCTTCCCAAATAATTTCATTATTAAGGTAAAAGTGCCATCATCTGATAACAGGAGGAGTTTGTGGACCCAGATATTGCAAAGGTAACACCAATTTCTCAAATAAATGTCTGCTGTTACAAGAAAAAACTCTGAAAGGAAAATACAGATGTCATGCTATACACAACTCTTGGACTTCCTCCATCATCTAAAATGAGATGTCTGGGGAGAGAAGAGATTAGGTAGCCTCCTTTATGTTATTCCACTCAGGTGTTCCTGCTGATCTGAATTCACTTTGAAAATTAAAGCTGTATTTTACTGCAAGTGGGTTGATATCAACTCCACTGTCAGGGCTAGCCAAAACATATCAAAATACTCTCTCCTCTTTTACCTTAGTTTTTCCTAGAAATTATGAATCAGTATATCTTTCTGAACGTGGCATATAGAAAAAACTCTTCCATCTGTATTGTCTCAGGAAAATGAATGTCTAAGATCACTGTAATCCGAATTGTCTTCCTGGAAGAGAAGGATGCTTGGGGAAACACTTTGAAAGTGTCACATTTTTAACAGGAGGGATTCAGCTTTATTTTTTAGACACAGTGAATCATTGGGGAAAGTGGTAGCTGAAAATGTGATCATATAACAGAAAAAAAGGGAACAAAGTCTCATTTAAAGCAACATGAATTAAAATTGGAAGAGTAACTCACCTAAGTCGTTTACACTCCTCGATTAAGTGGTTTATTACTCAAGTAGGATTCTATTCAGTTAAGTTCTTTATCTATTTTTTATACAGAATGTCACTGCAATGAATTCATGGTGAAAATCCTCCCATGCCAGACAGGGTTAAAGGAGGGAGGTTGCATTACAGGTGACCTGTGGCAGATTCTGCCCCCGAAGGACTAAAAGTAAGGATAAGAAGTTTCTCCTAGGGGTTTTAGAGCCAATGCTGGTCTTCAGAGCCTGTACAGGGCTCCCAGAAACCTGCTCAGATCCTACAGGACATCTCACACCTGGGTGCAGGGTCAGTGCCAGGGTGTGAGGATCTGCACTCAGCAACCCTCTCCCATGGTTTTGTTCCAGTTAACACAGGAATGACAAAGATTTATGAGGCTAAAACCTAGCAGGTGGCACTTTTTCTAGCTTTAACAGAAAGCTTTGCCACATTTCACCTGTCTGAGGCACTCACTTTTCCCTCAGCAGTTACTGTTGTGAGTGTTGCAGCACCTTTGGCCAAGTCTCTGCAGGGTGAGGTCAGAGCACAGTGAGGATGCTCCAGCCAGCAGTTTGGTCCCTGGCTTTGCAAGGGGAAGGGGGCTTGAGCACTCTCTGTGCCACCCAGCCACAGGGCCTCTTTTATTTGCTGGCTTAGACATAACATATGAGATGTGGCCTTAAAAAGGGGTAAAAACATCTTTTTTACGAGCAACTTGAGCGCTCTTAATTTGAGCAGCATTTTGATCTATAATAAAATCTAGCTTGAATTATATTTGTAACACCTCTGCAACAGTTCCCTGAAGAAATGCATGCCTGAAGGTAGTCATCAATTACAATGTCAGATTTGTGATTATTAGAATTGATAAAAATAGTGGAACTAGCAGTCTGGAATACCAATTTTTCTTTTAAATGAAATATCTTTGTGTTATCAGTGAAATGATGCTGGGTTTCATAACACTTGCACATAATACAGCATTACTGATTCACAGCCTCTCTGAGGCTTGTTGGATCTTTGTGGACCCAACTGCTCCAGCAGGCAGAAGTTTGATCCATTGCCAGTCATAAACTGGGAAAAGAACTAGTCCAAACTTTATATATGGTACCATGCATATAAAAGGATTTTTTTTCAGCCCTTAAATACAAACAGAAACGTAGTGATAAACTATAACATAACCAAGATGTAAGTGTAGCATAACTATAAATAAATGAACAGCAACACTGCTCCTGAAATCTGCTGCACGTGCTGCTGTTCTGAATAAATCAGTCACTGGTGGATTTGAACCTGAGTGAAGGAGTGCTCCAAACTCTGAACAACATTGACCTCTGATGGACTCTCTGAAGCCACTAAGCCATGGGACTGTCAGAAGACTGTACACTGCTCTGAGACAGGCAGACAGCAAAGATGCACTTAAATGATTTTTCTACAGCATGCAGTCCAAGAACAAGGAGGCAGAGAAACAATTCAGATTCCCCTCAGAACTGCTGATGATAAGGAAAGTCCACATATTGTGGCATTTTACAGGCTTTTAAGAAAGAATACTGTGCCTTTTTTTCCCCTTTTCCTTTTTTCCCTTTTGGCATTAGACTAAAACAGGAAAAAAGAGCCCAGCTTAGAGAATGCTGTTCCCCACAGTATGATAATTTTTAAATGGGTCATTATTGTAAAGGGCTAATTTATAACTTGAAAATTAAAGCTACTGGGAACCTGGTGAATAAGTGTAACAAGCAGCCTATTTGACTAGGCTATTTGTTTCCTTGGTTGTT
>VXBC01001367.1:210685-288421 GCA_013399945.1 Ploceus nigricollis | reverse complement strand
AAAAAAAAAAAAAAAAGAGTTCATGCTTTTCATTACTCTTTGCCAGACTAAAGAAGAGAACAAACAAACAAGCAGGAAGGTGCCTTTCTTGGTCCAGTATTTCATCTCCATAGTGAATGATGATCTCTTTAGGCAGAATTACATGGGGAGCCTTCAAAAGTAAACAAAGGGACTTTGCTCAAATCTTCTTTCTAAATACATCTGAACACACAAGGTTATATTACATTTAATATATTTTTATTTGTATACAAAACGTTATAATTTATCAATGTTGTGCAGCAAAGTATAGATAGACACACACATCACATACGTACATCCCCACCCCCTTCCCTCCCCCAACACACACACTTAGAAATACGACACGAACACAACTTTCTTTCTCTCTGCCCTTCAGAAAGGCAACACTGTTTTGGCAGGTCAGCAGCTAGAAATAAGGTGCTATAGTTAAGCAGTACCGGAATGTCTTCACTTTACAAATGTGATGTGCAAATTTATATACAACCACATTGTTATTTTTTTTTCAGGGAACCCAAACTCCATACCCCGAACCATTCTCCAAGATACAAATATGTATAAAGTGCTAATACTTAAGCATGTTTCCAATGACTTCACGACGTAGTTTGAAGTTTAGAACAGGCACTGTAATAGTTCACTGGGTAGATTGTCACTGGGTGCAGTTTGACAGAGAAAAGTCACTCAGACATCGCTGGGGGACCGGGAGCGAAAGGACACTTTAGCCTGAAAGCAGCCACAGAAGAGCACCCACATGGACCTCTGGATTTCCTGGTTTCTGTAGGCATAAATGATGGGGTTGATCATGGAGTTGTAGGTAGCAGGTAGGAGCGTGGCGTACGTGTACACAGAAGGGTAATCAGGATCCCCCACCACACAGTAGATGGCAAAAGGCAGCCAGCTGGCTCCAAAAGTCCCAAGGATGATAGCCAGGGTAGAGACTCCTTTTTTGGTGGTGACATAGTGCGAAGCAGTCAGAAAGTGCTGCTGGAGAGCTATCTGGTGGGCATGCCTGCAGACGATCTTGCAGATCTCGATGTAGAGATGGAGCATGATGAGGAAAATGAGAAAGAAAGAGGCAGACAGCAGCGTCACGTTACTCTTGGTCAAGGGTCTGACGACGCTGCAGGAGGTGCGGTCGTGGAGGCAGTTCCAGCCCAGGACGGGCAGCAGCCCCAGGCAGAGGGAGACCCCCCAGGCACCCGCCAGCATGGTGTGAATGCAGAGCACCGTCCTCTCCGAGTAGTAGGTGAGGGCATTGTAGAGGGAGAGGTAGCGATCGACCGTGATGGCCAGCAAGCTACTCACGGAGGCGGCGAAGGAGGCGACGAGGAAGCCCACCGTCAGCAGGCTGACCGTCTCCGAGCGGATCACGTACTGGAAAACGAAGTTGAGGATGAGGCCGAGGCCGGCCAGGAGGTCAGCCGTGGCCAGGCTGCCCACCAGCACGAACATGGGGGTGCGCAGGGCGGGCGAGTAGCAGATGATGGCAACCACCAGGGCGTTCTCGCAGGCGATGGCGGTGCCGGACACGCAGAGCATCACATCCCAGGGGTTGAGGGCGGCGGGCGNGGAAGTGGGCGCACACACGGACACACACACAGACACACAGACACACAGACACACACACAAGGAGCCGGTTCTCCCCCTGCTCTTCCCCCCCGCTCCGCAGCCGATTCTCCCGCGGTGGGTGCCGGCCGTGCAGCGCTTGCTATAAGGGCTCTGAGCCCAGAGGGAGCTCCGTGCTCCGCCGGATGGAAATGTGCCCGAGTGGCGCTGGAAACAGCTGTGAAACGCTCGTTCCACAGTTGCGATCTCTGAACAGTGTATACTCTGGGGCTAACAGTCTGCTCGCCACCAAAAGCATCCGCGCCGTTTTCTGAGGTCCCCGAAATGATAAGGTCAAACCATAGAAGACTCAATCCCATGGGCATAACAGATATCAGCTCTCTCCTTGTCTCACTCTTTGTGTCTCACAACCAAGCAGCAGCCAGCACGTTCCCTCTCTAAAGCGTGAATAGATGAAGCAGAATCGCAGAATCACGAGGGTTGGAGGGGATCTCTGGAGAACATGCGGTCCAACCCCCCTGCCAAGGCAGGGTCAGTACAGAGCCCATGACACAGGAACACGTCCAGGTCGGTTTTGAATGTCTCCAGAGAGGGAGACTCCTCAACCTCCCGGGCAGCCTGTTTCAGTGGTCTGCCACCCTCCGTGTAAAGAAGCTCTTCCTCAGGTTGAGGTAGAATTTCTTGCATTTTAGTGTACAGCCATTGCTCTTCATCCTGCCACTGGGCACCACCAAAAAGAGCCTGGCACCATCCTCATGACACCTGCCTTTGACATATTTATACATATTGATGTGGTCAAAGGATAGATAATGGTCTTGTGCCCATTGCTGGCAAAACCAGTATCAAAAAAATGTGGGCAGTGGGTAGCTTCCCTCTGCAGCAACACAGCTTTCCTAGGGGACAAGCCAAAAGGTGTCCCCACCTCAGTCTGGGACACTGCGTTCATTCTGTGACTGACAATCAAAAGAATGTGGAAATAAAATAACCTCTCAGTTATGAGAACAGCATGTAAACCATCTAGACACAATTTTGAAAAATACATTAGAAGAAAATGTGTTTACCGTCTTGAACAGTCCAAACAAAGAAAGCATGCAGGCTGTGCCACAGTAAAAGGTGGGCACATTCAAAAAGAATTAGTGTCAGCACTCATTACCTCCACCCCTGTCAATGTCCTCCTGCAGGCTAAACACTATCATCAAGGCAAGCTGTGGACACTCTGTACCTCTGTAAACAACCGAAGCCATTGCTCCCCAGGAATTCTGAAACACAGATCTGAGAAAAGCTTAATTTGGAAGGGACCAGTGGAGGTCAGGTCTGGGGCATCTCTCCTGTCCCACCACCTGCCCAGAGCAGGGACAGCATCAACTGTGCAAAGATTTTCCTCAGGGTCTCATTCAGTCAAGTCTGATTATCCCCAGGCAAGAAGATTGTACAGCCTCTCTGGGCAACCTGTGGCTCTGCTTCACCCTCAACTGTAAAGATTTTTCCTTTTTATTTAGTAATTGCCTTCACTACAACTTGTGTCCACAATCCCTGTGGGGTGTCCTGCCAGCTTTTTGTATGTTTTCCCTTACCCATCCAGGCACTACAACAGCATTAGTAGCTGCAGCAAAACCAGTTTCAAGCGGAGTTAAGAAGGGTTTGCAAGTCTCCTCAACTCAAGCACTTGGTCAAGTACCCCTGCTATAGTTTATAACATAGCAGTTGCCCTATACCCTCTGCCAGCTGCAGAACAGGTATAGCCAATGTAAACGTGGATTAAAATTAATATTGAAATCACAAGAATCCCAGTGTGGAAAGAGCTGCTACAGAGCAAGGCAACAGAAGGCAAGGTAAAATCTCAGGTAAAGTAAAATTCTGTATTTGCCCAGAGGAAATCCTCCAGTCTACCTCTCAAACAGAGGTGGTTCATTTCAACAGTAATTAAAATGACTGTAGCAGAAAAAAATATTCCAAACGTCTTTCAAAATTGATTAAAAATGCTGCCATTCAAACTTAGCAAGTCAGGTTTGCAAACATGAACCAGCTGGGGTCCACTATGAAGCTGCAAGATCTGTACTAATTTTATAGCATCTATAAAGCGGAAAGAGAAAAGTAATTTATCTGGTTTTCAGTAATGAGATGTGGTGTGGAAAGTCTTGGTTTGGGGCCAATTTGTCACATCTTTGACCAACCTGTTACTGCTGGGGAACAAGTATGTGTCAGGTCTTGGCTACAATATCATGTATATCATAGGGCAGTATATTTTTTTTATATCATGGATTTTAAACAGTTTTCCTTAACTGAAAGCATTAAGAGCCCATGCTGCCAAGGCAGAAGTCATTTCATGTGTGGTAAAACCTTGTGAGAGTGTTAGGATCTCAGAGTGAGATGTAGGAAGAGTTTTTAGCCTGAGAGCAGGCTAGTCTCATACCGCATGCCTGTGGTCACATATTTCACTCTGAGAAAGAATTGCTCAACCACCACAGCATGTCTCTGAACAGGAGATGCACATGTCCAGCTTGTCTTTGCTCCTTGTGTCAGGTTTTTTCTGAGTTCTTTCAGCTCTTTAGTTCCCTCATTTCCCTGGACTTTTACCCTTTCAAGAGAAGGATGCTCTTAGAGTCCTTGTCAGGTTCTTACAGAGCCCAGGGAGCAGTGCTGTGCATCTTCCTCATCTCCCTCACGTTGTCAAGTATCAACTGGCAGGGTTAGGGACCAACTCCACACTTATTAAAATGATTACACCTCCTTGGGAACTATTTGTATTTCCAGAGCTGTCATTAAAGGCCTTTTGTCTTCTTAGTAGAGATTCTTGCATCAGTCATTCCAACAAAAGGTGAGCCATCTGGATTGCTCTTTATTTTAACTGGTTGTGGGAAAAAAGAGGATTCAAAGAGTAGATACAAAGTTGGTGCCTAAAAGCCACCACATTTCCCGCAGCACCATAAGGAGCAGCAGAGAGAAAAGTCCGGTCAGACCTTTTGCGTTGTCATCAAGATGTTTTCATCTTGCCCTCCTAGCTGAGGCTGGATCTGCAGATCTCACAGGAGAATAAAAATATAAAAAGCTATGTTCCAGCAGTGCATACCTAAGCATCGTGCATGATATAAGTCAGTAATTATCTTAGTGAGTTTCTGAAAATTAAGCAGCAACAAAATAAAAAAGTTGCTGAAACAAATGTCTTAAAAATCTCTCTGCTTGAATTCTCCATCTGTTCTGAGAGCTGAGCAGTATTGTCGTGTAATTTTAATATGTGATTACTTAATTTCAGTTAACTATGGATTATTTTGCTAGCTGGTATTTTTAATGATTAATAAGTAGGCTGAGTAAATGTTAAGTATTATTAAATGTGCTTTACATAGCAAGAGTTGGAACCAACAAAAAATTTCTCTTCAAAATTTATTTTTCCAATAACACGCTGAAAATATTGAAGAGACATTTTTTTTCTGGCAACATAAAGAAGCCTTAAAATAAAGGCGGGAGGAGGGGAAGAGAGAGGGGGATAACACAGATGGTGAGCTAACCAGCGCTGGCATTTCGGAGATGTCTACGCAGCTGGTGTGAAAAGATGTTTTAAGCCCTTAGCAATCCATTTAGGCACTTCTTCAAGTTTATCATTTTCCTGAGTTGGTGAACTCAGCTGAGTTGCCTGGTGACACCAATTTCTAGGTTTTTACTAATGATACCCTCTGCTTGATCCTTCATATTTGGACAGGTGTCCACCTGCAAACACGCCACATTGCAAAACCCACTGGTGACATAAACCTCAGAGGGGTCCAAACACCATTTAGAATTTCAATCTCATCCTCCACAGTCCCGTTTCTCCACTACATGTCTTGTTTCCCACATGGACCTTGACTGTGCTTCTTGATGGAGCACTCATGGTGCTACCACTCCTTTATGAAAAGTTTCCAATTGCTTGGCTGCTGTGCCCCTCATAAAAATACATTCCAGAAAACAGCCTGCACATCTGTAAAATCTGTTTCACTTGCACAGTAAGGCTACATGGGTCTGCATAAACACAAGAAAACAACTATCACACTTTTTCTAGCACATGCTTTGGTTGAAAATCCTGGTTTATTCTGTTACATTTAAAAGGTTGCATTTCTCCAATGGATTTTATGGGTGCTTTTGATTTATACTGTGTCTTATGTGGTCTCTGAATCACTAGCAGAAAGTACAGGGACAAACTTCACATAAGCAGGTAAAAATCTGCTTTCAATAATGTAACAAATACCAGTCATCAGGAATGGATTCAGGCTGAACCTTACATTGGAATTTTGGTTTTGAGGTAGAATTCCCACCCAACCTCCCCTGGCCCTGCCTCACTCACAGTTTCAGCAGCTGCTGGTTCTGCCCTTGGCTGATAGTGGCAAGGTTCCAGGTTTGATTCCTCTTCCTCTTCCTCCTCCCACTCCCACTGCAGACAGGATGAGTTTTGGATGCAGCTTTGACCTCTTTAGCTTAGACAGACAGAGATGCCTTTTCTGAGTGTTCACCACCCAGAGATGTTTATTTTTTGAGAAGCTTTTTTGAAAGCTTGAGCTTTCATATCATCATTTAGAAAGGGCACAGATACTATGAGAGCTATCAACACGTGCTTAGCAATCTCCACATCTATCAGCCCACTGCCAGCAGCCAGCCAGGCTGAGGCAGAGGAGCTGGCTTAGCTTCCAAAGGAGTAACTTAGGCCAGCAACTTTGGATGTGGAAAGAGCTGCACATGGGTTTGTATGGTAACTGCTTACCCTTATTGGAAAAGTTAGCCTCTGGTCCACTCTATTTATCTCTAGAGATTAGTGATGAATCAGCTGAAGCTAAATACACATATTTTGCACCTTTCCTTCCTTGCCCTGCTTGTTCTGTTGGTGGAAAGAAAGCAGCAGCAGCAAAAGTCATTCATCACTGGATGTGTCATCAAGTGCAATGGAACAAGGTCTTTTATTGTTCTTATTCTTTTAAACTTTTTCAAAACCTTTTTGCTAAAGTTTCTGAAAGGCTTCAAACTGGCCTTTAAATTGCACATCTAAGAGAGGGAGTCCAGAGTTCACCTAACAAATGTTGTTTTGCAGGTTTGTAAAAAGAAACTGCAGATTTATTTTGCTAAAATAACTAAAACCACTGGTTTCTGTTGTTCCATGTGATCCTATAAGTTGATGAACAGTGGCTACACAGGAGGGTGTAGATAGATATTTTTCATCAAAGTTAATAGTGAATTTGAGAACAATTTTTCCAGATACTAGAATGCCAGCTAAAAATAAATTTCATTGTGGAAAAAGCACTATGCCCATCTTCCCCTCTGAAATTGCTTTATTGGAAATTGCAAGCAGACATCCCCATCATCACCCATGGGTAATTTCCCTGCCTGCAGCACAGACGTGGCTCTGTGTGCCAGTCCCTGTAAAGGGCTTGGGGAACAACAGTAAGGTAAGTGCCTCCCCAAAATGGGAAAATATATATTTCTAAGCCAGGAATCCTAATGCTGAGGATCTGTTGAGCAGGTAGAGCTCAGAATAGGGTCCAGCTGGAAAACAGAATAAGCTCAACCATGGGTCTGACCAGAGGGATAGGCTGAGATACCAGTTCTGCGCTTCTGCCCAAGAAGGATCTGCCCTAGAACGCTTTCCCAAAAATTGGTACTCATGTCTTTGTTTGTAGAGACCTAAGCAGGGCATTTTTATAAAATCTAGGAGAAAACATTTGCCCAGACACAGCCCCTTAGATACTCATGTAATGACTGAACAAGTCCCTATGGAATTGGTAGGGGAAGACTGATTCTCTGCCCCACACCTCCCACAGGAATGAGTTATACCCCAGCTAAAATTTGGGCCAACAACCATATTAAGCATCCCCTGCATGTAAAACAGAAACATTGGTTTTGAGGCAGGAGCAAATCTCCAGCTTCACTCACGTTGTGAGGCTGTAGTCAGGCTTTGTTTCCTGTTCTTGCTCTAGTACATCTCCACACAGCCTCAGTACAAAATGAGCTGTTCTCAAGCTACTGTACTCAATCCCCTGTTGCTGGTTTTCCAATTTGCCCTTAAAAAAACCCCTTAAAATTGCCTTTAAAATTTCAATGATGGAGTTGGTCTGATCTCCATAGGCAATTTCTTCTTGGGCTCAACTAATTTCCCTAATTACAAGGTGGAAGCCAAGAAACACTGGGTGGCCTTGAGTCACTAAACTGCAAGAAATCCCAGGCATCCGAGAAGATTGCATCCTAAAAAGATGTGATAGAACAGGTGGAATCTTTTCTGTTAATGGCAGGAAAGTGGGCAAAGAGCTGCTGCTTCCTTCTTCAGAGAGGAAAGCTGTACCTTCAGCAGTGGGGTATGTTATGGGGAGAAAGCAAGGTCCCTGCCTGCCAGTGGGAAGGCTGTCCTGGGGTGCTTGGCCTGGGAATTTGAAATCACAGGCACAAATCCATACATCCCAGCCAAATATATATCAAATTAGATATTACCCAGAGACACTAATAACTCAGGTGTAAACCAGTAACATCTACATATATATACCCTTGTTATTTTAAAGTTTAGTTCTTTACATATTTTATATGAGTCTTCCAGATACAAATATAATTTCATATTTCTTTACTTGTCAGCTTGACAAACCTTAGGGAAGGTATTTCCTCTAAGAGAACAAATTAAAGCAAGTCTAAAACAAGCCAGTTACTGCTCAACAGCCTGGGTGCCTGCCAGCAAGAAACAAATTGATGAATATTTAGCTGCGTCAGTAACAGAGAATTGCAAATTCTCAGGAAACTTTTTTTTTTGGTAGGTATTTTTTTCCCCTGGTGATGTCAGCTTTACAATAGTAAAACCAAAGGTAGAGCTGGCAAGGCTGAAGTTATTAGCATTTCAGAGTGCTTACAGGGCAGAGCATAGGGGCAGGGATGACTACATCTCCCAGGGCTGGGAAAGTCTGGGAAAAATCCACAGACAAAGCAATACATCCAGCTTGCTCTCCTCCTCCTCATCCCACAGGTGAACCCATGCTCAGCTTGGCAGCACCAAATGCAGGGACCCAATGGTGTGATGTCCGTAGCTTTGGAGTCTTCCATACAAGTGCTCATGCTGATGTAGATCACAAATGAGTAGTTTTCCAGGCAGAAGGACAATTGTTTCACCTCTGTAATCCCTGCAGAAGGGCCTGTTTCTTGACATGAGTACTAGAAGGACCTTCTAATATGTCAGGTTTTTCACTGTTATTTCCAAAAAGCCTATGAGGTAGAAATATGGGTTTGAAATACAGTGCTAGGATATGGAGAGCTTTAAACTCAAAATTGTGGGTTGGGTCACTAGCTAGAAGCTAATGAAGAAATGAAGGATTTTGAAGAGCTGAAGGCAGCAATGTGCTCTGTGTAGAGAGGAAAAGAGCAAAGCCCAAGTTGAGCATCAATACTTCACTGTTGATATATGTGCTAATTGGAATCATCCACTTTTTATCTAATCAAGAAAGTGTGTATGTGTGCCATGGAAAATAAAAATTGATTGCTCCCTTCTATGGCCACAAACACTGTGTCATGGTGTGCAGTGGCTGGGCTCAGCCTTTGGTTCCTCTTCTTGGGAATACTGGAGTAGGGGTCACTGTCCCTAAGAGACAGATCCTCTCATGAACATCCGTATTTGGAAAAGGAGAAAATGCAGCAAACATCACTTGCCACCATTAATAAAGGCCCTCAGTGTCTTAAAATAGCAAGAAGACCTTTTTTAATCCAGAAAGTGCTATATTCAGCTGGAGATAATTTGATGGTAAATTACACTCTGACAAAGAAGAGTTAATCACTGACCTCAAAATTAGCTGTTGCCTAGGTACCCCTGGTCAGGCTGTGTTGACATTTATGTTGTGCAAACAGAATGCAGTACCAAGCACTCAGATGCATATTCAGGCCTTTAAAAGTGGCCAGTTTTCCAAAGTGTGATGTGGTGCCTGGGACTGTGAGTTTAATGGTGGAAATGTTGATGCCAGCTGGATATCATTCAGATCATTCTATGGGAGCTCCTGCAGATGTAGTTTCAGAAATGTTGTTAAAACTCAAAAAAAAATCCCAACAAACAATTAAACCAAAACCCCAAGCCCAAAAATAGCCTCCACAGCATGTTTTGCTGGGGAGAAGCCATCCCGGTTGACAAAAGATGTGCAGACAACTTTAGCAGCTAAGAATCATACACTGAAAACCTGAGTAATGTCGTTAGCATGGCTTCTCAGAAGACACACCAGTCTAGATAATTTTTCTTTCTCTCTGTCATGGGATTAGACACCTCTGTGGGATGGAACCAACACCTCTATGCAGAAAAATATACTTGGATTTCTCCAAAGTGTGTGATTTGGTACTGCATAACACTAGGGACTTTTGTGATGTGGCATTAGCAAGGTGTACGGGGTCAAAAACTGACTGGCTGTCAGATTGCAGCAAGTGGCTGTAGGGGGGAATCAAAGCTTGTGCCTTCACTGATGTCTCCTAACTATTATTACTGTTGTTGTTGCTATTTTCTAATAACCTGGCAGGCAGTGGTGGTGATCAAAGCAGAGGGTTCCTCACCACCAGGCCTTTGGTACCATGACACCTTCCAAATGGCGCCCATTGGTTTCGTGCCCCTTTGCCATCCAGTGAGGGGACTCTGATTTGAAAGCACAGACAGTTCAGCAGAAACCCCTGCTTGTCATGGGGGAGTGTGATTTTGGGATCCTTAGCTGCCCTGCAAGCCTTTGCTCCTCAGGTGGGTCTGAGGGTTGGGGATTTTTCTCTCTCAGGCCAATGGATCACTGGGAGGTGTTGAAGGAGCCGATGCTCAGCACTGCCTGCTCCTGCCACCCTGCCAGCCCACTGCTCATCTCCTTGGGAACCAGCCCCAGGCACAGGCTGATGTGCCAGGTGGGGCTTGCTAATACCAGGTGTGAAGATTGGCTCATTTGCGAGCTGGGAAAAGATTGACAATTCCTAATTTGCGCTTCCCAGCCTGAGGAGCTCCAGCCAAATTTTTTTGCAATCTGCTTTGGGGAAAAAAGCCCAAAGTTTTAGAGGATAAATCCAAAGGTCTGCTCTGGTATTAGCCATAGCACCTACCTCTGCTGCACACTCTTCAGTCAATAGCGTGTGTTCCCATAGCAACAGAAGGAATTAATTTAATGACTTTATTAGGCCTTGTTTACATGCATGCACACACACACCTGCATGCCATGCATACAGAGAGAAAGAGAATGAGAGAGTCCTACTCCTCAGGAAGATCCCCATGAGAAGTCAATCCAGTATGTGAGGTTCACAGTGACTGCAAGATCCTGATTTTTCACTTTACAGGCACAAACCCAAAAGCTGACTGACCAGCCAAAAAAAATTCAGCAGCACAGCCCCACAACAACGGGGTCCAACCTCATAGCAGTGATAGAGCTGGGAGTGGGGATGCCACCAATGGAGGCTGGAAGACCCCCTTTCATTGTCCACCCCTCAGTGCCACCTCTCACCAGGCAGGTGGTGCCAGAAGGGAAGCAGAGCTCCTCTCCCTGTGTGCTTCCTGCAGAGGAGTGGATTTGTGGCAACATTTTTGTCCCATCCACATTTCCTTTGCACTGTGGGAGGATGCTGCACACCAAACTTCACTGTGTTTTGCCTGCTTCATCCCAGACCCGGGGGCTTTTGGACAGACAACCTCTGTATCATCAAACATGAGTCAGCTATTTCTGTAAGCCCTGAAGCTCTTCTTGTTTATTGACCTTCTGCTATTTGCAGTTACACATTGGCCAAATAAACTTCAGAGACAGTGTCACTCCTCTTTGCATTTCAAAACACTGGCACTTTACATTAAGGTATCTCACAAAAATATATTAATTGAGGGAAAGGACAACACCATTTATGCTCAGATACCATTCTCAAATGTTTAGTAACTTTGGTATTTAAACTAAGTATTTCAGAAAACCTTGTTGTGAATTCCTCGTGGGAGTCAAAAGATGTAAAAACCCAGTTACTTTGTAAGAGCTCTCCAAAAATGATGCTTGCTATCTTTTTGACATTTAAAATGCTAATAGGGCTTTTGCTTGTGTTTATTATCTAAAGGCGTAGAAATATTTATTTTTAAATGCCCAAAGGGTTAGAGTTATCTCTAGTTAAAGATATTTTGTAGATCAATAAGATCAGACAACACTCTTAAGTTAATTTGGGTTCTCAAGGTGAAAAAAAAAAGTCTTTGTTAATTTATCTGGAAGTATCCAATGTAACTTTAGAGATGAGCCAGTCCTGCATTTCCACACATCCCCACGGCAGGACCAGCTGCTGCCCTGCTCTGTGAGTGGGGGAAGATTTCAGGTCTGGGTTGAAAAAGACAGGAAGCTGACTTCCAGGGAAGCATCACTTCGTGTATTTGTAATGATGTCCTTTTTGCTGGTTTTGAGTTTGTGTGCAGTGTCAAAAGTAAGCACAAGCCTTTTTTCTGTGCACTGATAGCCTTCTAATGGTGTTTTCTTTGTTGGTTATATCTCACCTTCCTCTAACACTTTTAAGCCACAATTTTGTTACTCTAACCAGTAAGTGATCTAATTGATCTAATCTGTAATTGTGAGGATACCTGCCTCTAGTATGGACCTGAACATTATCAGAGTTGCCAGTCAAATGCTGCTCTCCTGGGTTGAATTGGATGCCTCCATTTCTAACACACCACTTCATTTTTATTCCTTTCCTGGGCAGCACCATGGACTTTTAAAAAATCCTGGAAGTGAACAGCTGAGTGACTGTAGAGGATAGTTGATGAGCAAGGGGAGGAATGTGATGCAAAGGTGGCTGGCACAGAAACCTTCTGTTTGCTTGGGCATATGGCTTTTTACCCCACTGGACCTCTCCAAATGCAGCAGCTGCTTCTCTACAGCCTGTTGCAGATGGACAACCAGTGCACCCCTGTGCAGGGATTTAGTCCTTCCCTCATAACCCATTGCCCTTATTCTTATCAGAGGAGTGAAAGAATGACAGGAGCCACTGGCTCTTCCCCACCACTCTCACAGTGGTGAGAGGGGAACCTGTGCTGTGCTGCCCCTGTGCTTTCAAGGCATTGCCTGAAATTCTGGCATGGGGATAACTTGATTTCCACCTGGGCAGCAGATGTCAAGAGACAGCAAACTTCCATACATACTCTCCCATTGCCTGCTCCCAGACCTCCCCTGGCTTCTTTGTGCCACCAAGTTCCCACAGATCACACCTCAGCCATTTGCAAAGCTCTGCAGAAAATCAAGATATGAAAGTTTTGCTGCTTAAGAAATTAAAGTTATTTCAGATCATATTGTGGAGAAGGAAGCAGAGATGTGGAATTTGTTTGGCCATGGAAGGAACTTCAAAATAACTGCTGTAGCAGTCGGCCCCACAGAGGTACCACCACCTTAATCACACTGTGAAGGTATGGACTCCAAACTTCTAAACCACTTATGGTTTTAAAACTTCAAGCCCCAGACTGCAGACTCAGAAGTGTTAATAAACTATTTGCTTGTTCTGGGTGAGTGGAAATAATGGCCTTATGTATTTTTTTAAACACAGAAGCAGACACAAGCTCATCAGTTTTGCAGGTCAACACCATGGATGCCACCTATCCAAGCAGCTACACAGAGGTACAGAGGTGGAACAGAGCTTTTGGGTCGTGGCTATCCCAGGGCAGGTTTTTCAGTGGGTTTTAGTCTGGCTGCATGACATGGTCACTGAGTAGTGCAGCACTGGCTGCACCAGGAGGGGAGCTGCAAATCCTCACTCAAGAGCACATGTGAAAAACCAGCCTGCCCCAGCTATGGCTGCAACACCCTCATCTCCTGAGGGCAGGGAGTCAAGATACTGAGGCAGAAAAGAAGGAACTCTCTTCATCAAAGCAGCAGATAAAAATTTGCCTTTATTTTGGTTACTTCCCCCACCTGCTGTTATGCTTTTTGTCCTGTCTAAATTGAGATTTCATACTTGGAATTCATCCATGCTCCAAAAATATCCAGATACAGAGTGAAAGGCACTGGGTGAGTCACCAAAAATCCAAGCTAAAGAATTTAGGAATGCATTTTAATTACCGTTAGCATTAATTTAATGCTAAATACAATGCCTTTTATTACACAGTCATTTATTTTTAGCACCAAAACACACAAGATACTCTTTTGGAGTACTTTACTGCTAGCATATACAAAATTCAAAAGGAAGACTGAATTGCAACCAACATGATATAGTTTATGACATTATCAATTCCTAAATATGTTTGAGTCTCACAAAGTAACAGGCAGGGCACCTGAAAAACCCAGAAAATTAAGGTGTTGGACATCAAGAATTGAGGACATCAGTACTCAGAAATAAACTCAGTTCCTGGTGAATATGAGGCAGCGTACTGTGAAAAGGCAAAGCTGCTGAGTTTTAAAAAGCTGTTTGCAGGTCACTTTTAAAAAACAGCTCTGGTCATGCCTATTTCCAAAAAATCTACTTTTGAACCTGATGGCTTAGCAAATAATCATCTCATATCAAATATCCCTTTCAAAGCCTTGATGCTGGAACATGCAGTGCTGATATGGCTCAATATAAGCACTTAAATAAAGGCTATTATTTCTAAGTCTATGACATAAAAAAAAAGCATCGGTAGGGCAGCTGAGTTCAAAAGATGCTGAATAAACTTATTAAATGCTGATTCTGGTCATCTTTTCCCTTCTATTAGATAGCTGCAAGCCTGTTAGTCCCTCCCTGCTGTAACAGTGCTGATAGAACCTTCCTCAACAGCCCTTCAGGGGTAACCCTGCCTCATTTCCAAAGATGCCAGTGCACCCCCTTCTCTTACAGTGCCAGGGCAGTGCTTTAAGAACTGGGCTTCAAAATCAATTCACAGTCAACTTGGAAAAATATCAGTCTTTTGTGGTCTAGTCCAGCACTTCAATGCAGGTGAAATTTTGATCAGTTGCTTGATCCCCTGTTAAGAAATAAAAAGTAAGGAGAATCCTCCCGATATTGTCCTTTCATCTATTTGCTGCAGTCAGCAGCAGCTGCAGAGGTTTTCTTTGATGCTTCCATCCTTTGAAGCTCTCACTGCACACTGTGCATTGCATTAAGTGCCTTTGAGGTCTGCACCTGGCAGCGCTCCTGCCTCTTTACGTGCAAAATCACCCCCAGAAATACAGGCATGGTGTTCGGGGAACCCAACCCATGCCAAATGCAGCTGTTGTGTGGCCTGGACATTTCTTCTAATGGTCAAAATAGTCAAATTCCCTTTTTCATTTGAACGGGATTCAAAGCAGTGTATGAAGAAAAATACATACTCACTGGCCTGGCCATTGGGGCCATGGCGTGGATCTTTGGAGTTCAGATGGATTTTGGCCTTCTCTGTAGTCATCTTCAAGTTACTTTCAGTCAGTTTGTAAGCGTGTACACTGATTTCAGTCATGGCCCCAGTCTGCTGGATTTAGGTCAAAGAGCAGCCTATTATACTGAAATCAGTATAACTGCTAGGACATAAAGGTGGTCAGAGGAGGTTAAAGGAGACAGAAGCCCCCATTGCTGGTTTGGTTTCATTCTCTCCCCCTCCTGAATATTTTGAAATACTTATGACTGAAGGACATAGCTGAGTTCTTTCTGTGCCTTGCAGGGAGGAGAGGGAAAGGGCTCAGCCCAGGAGGCTGCCAAGTGCTCTGGCCCTCCATCAACAAAGCACTTAAGGGCATGCTTGTTTGTAGGTATTTAGGCAGCACCATTGAGAGAAATACCCATAGTACAGAGCCCTCAGGATCCCAATCAAGGCAACATGACACGTGGGAGATCTTAAAAAGGCTTTTTTTTCCTTTTCCAGCAATGGTGCGGGACTCGCCCAAATGAACAAACAGAACTCTCCCATTGAAAGGCTGCCCATCTGGCTCCTCTCCTAAAGTGTTAGGGCAAACAAGGGTTTATCTAGTTTGGATTGTAATTATATAAACACATTAAAAAAACTTATTCTATTACAGCATAGTGCAGGATAGTGTATTGTAGTACAGCATAAATAGAATATCTAATATGTATATGATATTATATAACTAATATACATCTAAAGGGTGGACCCTGTCTTCCTCGTGGCAGACAGTAACATACGTTGAAGAAACAACACGAAAACAACAGCAACTCTTGAATTTCTTGCTGCCACACCTTGAATTTCTGTCCTGCCATAAAACATTTTAGCCCAAAGAGTGAAACTCAGCAAAGGCATAGCAACCAAAATCAAGATTCTGGAAATGGTCAGGGAAGCACAGTGGATGTCACTGCCACCTACGCTGCTGGTGAGAAGACAGCTGGAAACACAACCCCAGTCTGAGATGCATGTGCCTCTTGAGTGTTTCATAAATCTGCACAATCCTGGGATATATTTCAGAGGAAGATGCACAGAGACTGTGACAGGTTGTATGCTGTGGTAATTATAATGCCTATGTGCACTTTGTACAAGGGATGATGGATAAAGTGTCACAGATTCTGCAGGATAAACACTCTAAAATAAGCACATTTTCAGCTCAAAATAAGTGAAAGATAAGCCAAACCACTTCAAATTCAAACCAAATGCAGGTCACTATTTTCCTATTGTGTAATCTTAAAAATAGATGCAATTTCTGTCATTAACTCTTGATGATTCATCCTTAACCTGGACTATTTCTCCTGGGTTCTACTGACATTTCCCACAGTGGTGGGTTGACTCTGCCTGGACACCAGCTGCCCACCAAAGTCACTCTATCACCCCCCTCCTCAGGAGGACAGGGGAGAGAGAATATAGCAAAGAGCTCATGAGTTAAGGACAGGGATACTTCAGTGTGCCCCAGAATCTGCCTTCCCCAGCAGCACATCCCAGGGACACGAGGCCAGCACTGCTTGACAGGGAGATAGAGAACACCAGGGAGATGTTAGGACAAAAGAGTGTAAATATGTGAGTGAAAGCAAGTGAGTTGTTAACACCAGGCAGATGAGAAGAAGCCATGGTGAAAAAAGGAAGGAGAGAACAATTATATCACACTCCTGCTGGAATCTGAAAAACTAAAAATCCCCAGACTTGGGGCCCCTGTGTCAGAGGATGTCAGGGAAACATGTATTTCACACTGTCCTTGTGTTTAGTTGGTGCAGAAGGTCACACCTTGCAGCACTGTTGGTTGCTGTGTGGTCTGAAGCAGTAAAGACCAGGGCCATGGACCCACTGACTTAGTGCTGGCCATGGACCACCTGAACAGACTCTCAAAATTACAGTCTGAATGTCAACAAAACTTTCAATTGTCAATTGAGGGAGAAGATGAGGCTTTCTTTCACCCTGCCATGAAAGGCAGTGCCCACAGACACAGCACCAGGACTCTGGGTAATTGCTTTTGCTTCCTTCTGGTTCCCACATGGACTTTCTTCCCTGCCTACATCCCCACCTAGGAATGGTGGCTTTGGTATCTAGCCACTGTGCTCTGCCCAGATGAGCACAGAAAAGAAATAATTTTCAGATGGCAAGGTAGGAAGAGAAGAAGAACAAAGTGGGAAAGCAAAGTGCACAGAAAGCAATGACTGGAGAGCTGTGAGTCTGGCCAGGGAAGAGGCCACTTCTTCTAAAAATACCTTTCTGATGGAAATTGATTTTATTGGTTGCATTTCCTAGGAAACAAAGTAAATGAAAGATAGGCTTTGTAATGTATTCTTTCAGTTATTCTTGCCTAATATAAGTTGAAAACAATACTTTTACTGCCAGGAAAAGACATCGATAGTCTGCAGAATCTTCAGAGTGTCACTGGAATGATGCCCCTGGTTAAACTGTAACCTCGCTGCTGTTAAATGTGGTGCTGCTGCACAATGTGAGGAAAATACTGTGCATATACAGTATGGCCTAATGCTACCCATGTATCACAGGTTTATAAAGTTTTTATGCTCACATTTTAAGCCCGATGCTATTCCTGCTGAATTCTAAGCAGTATTCCCACAAAGCTCCACGTGAGAAAGACTTGGTACTAGATATCAGTGTCCTTACAAGTGAGTTTTTTGTGATGAGGCAGAGACCAAGCAATGTGTGCATTTTCCTTTTGCCACTGGGTTTCCAGAGTTAAAACTCCGTCATAGCCTTTGTAGCTGCAACCTCCTTTGTGTTGGTGTCATTTGAAATGAAGAATGTTCTGCCCAGACTGAAGTGAGAGGAACAGTTTTTAGGCACGCTAAAGCGAGTAGCAAGTCTCCAAACCCCCCTTGAGGACATTGGAAGACTATCTGAAAGGGAGACCATGTAGCATGCCAGCATGAACAGACTACAAAGCAGAGGAGGGAAAAAGGAATGAGGGAGTGAGGAAGGGAGCATGAGTGTGAGGAAGCTTAGCAGCCATGCTGGCAAGAATCAGACTGTCAGCAAAGAGAATGTTTACAGTGTTGAAGTCAGGATTCAAAGAGCAAGTGGCTGGCATGAGTCTGCATTACAGCCCCTTGAGGTAGGGTAAGGCTGAGAATACAGAACACCAGGAGCAGTTCTCAGCATAGATGAGAACTGGAGACTTCCTGCTCGTGCTCCTGCTTGTGCAGTTGTTAAGTTACAAACAGGACAATGTGCAAAAATGACCTTAAACTGAGTGCAAATGTATGTTCTAAAATCACAGCACTGAAAAGCATTGGCAAAGTTTTTTTTAAAATCAGTAACAAAAAAGGAACTGAGAAATAGAGAAATATTCATTACATACAAATATCAAAGCTCATTGATTTCCTTATAGGGGTGTTGTGATTGCTCCATAATTAGAAGCTGAAAAACATCTTATACTTACGAGGAATGCAACTGTATCCTTCACAGAATTACAGTACTTACACTGAGGATAAATATTTTTCAGGGGATTTACAGACTGAGCTAATAATCAGCTCAAGGTAAACAGTTTCTTTGAAAAAATTCATACTGTACCAAACACTTTGTAATACTGACAGTGCTTTAATGATATTTTAATTTTGCACTGGAAAACTTATGGTGTAACAGAAAATAAAACAGTTCGGCTTCAGGGAATTCTGTGAGAAAAGTGATGCTCTTTCAAAATGCCTCCCACTTCTTGCTGTGACCAAACACAAGCTGGCCTATCTCTGTTGCCTGTCCCTGTGTGCTGACACTCAGCTGTGCAGAGATGCTCGGCCTGGAACACGCTCCTATCATTGAGAATACAGGCAGGATCTGGGAATGTTTTCCCATCGTCTGCGGGAGAGGAGAAGCCGGCTCCCTGTGAGCACGGGGGTGTCGGAGATTTCAGGGGACAATAGGAAAGAACTGAGACAATTGTGAGAGGCAAGCCTTTGATAAAGGGGCAGAAAAGAGACACTTTGTGCTTATATCTCCTCAGGGTTTTTCTAAATAGCCTCTCCTCTTATAAGGAAGTGATGAAGTGGCCCTAGAAGGGTATTTTGGGACACCCTCAGCACTTGGACCTTGCTGCAATTTCAGTCAGTGACAAACTGTTGAAAGCACGGAAAGGATTTTAGCTGCCTTTATGAACTGCAACCTCTATTTCTACAAGCAAAGCTAACAGCCAAATCACAAAAAGAAAAAAAAATTAAAAGAAGGAAAATATCAGGGGATATAATCAGAGACATCTAGTTGCGAATCAGCCCAAATGTGCAGTCCAGAATAAACAATGAAGGAACAAACTAATGCCTAGAAGAAGAATTAGCAAGAAACACATCCTTGACCAAACTTTTCAGCTTCACATTTGCAACTATAGACCTGGAAGGTTAAGAGATGTTTCGTGATTGCTCAGAGGAGGAATTGTGACCCTGTGCTCAGACCCACGATACTGAAGATGTGCAGAAAGATCAATAAAATCAACAATGGCAATGACATGCAGAGTGAAAACAGGCAAAACCTCGTGTATCTAAGTTATAAGAAAAGAAATCTAAAAGAGACATCTGCAAAAACAACTAACCAATGCAATATTTGTGCTACCACCGTATGCTCTGCATTTAATAAATGGGAGTATAATAATTCACCAACATCTAATAAATGGGGGAGATGAGTGCTGATGATTAAAACAGACCAACAGATTCAGTGATCTGGGGTCTTAGTACTGAACATCCAAAGACTTAATACGGAACATCCAAAAGCAGGATACATGAGGAAGATGAGGGCCAGGTAGTATTCATATGGCAGATAAGTGAAGATTCCAAATTGTGACCAATTACTTCTGAGCAAAATGGCAAGTAACTCATCTTCAGGTGAATGATACTTTCTTGAGCTTCAGGCAGAGTGAAGCTCTCTCAGAAACTTCCCCATATGGCTTTTGCTCAGCAGGCTGCAGTGCAAACATTCTCCAAAACCAGCATTTGAAGGGAAAGCATTTATTGAGTGGGAAGTGGATAATTCTGTTGAGTCTCCAATGGTATAAATGTTACTGGAGAAGGCATTCCATAACATAATGTTCATCAGAGATTCAAGCCAAGGCAGCAGATGGAGAACATGCTGTCAGCAGGCAGAGGAGAAGCAGAGCTAATCTTTGTGGGTCCCAGGGAGTTAAGGAGAGCTGGTCCCTGCATGAGGCTCCTGACATAGGCAGAGAGGTCACCATGACCCATCAGCAATGGAGACAGACAAAATCCTGTTTTGTTCAAAGCCAGTGATGATTGACAAGCTTCTCTAACCCTGAGCAGCCTGTTCTCTGGCCTGGCTGGTGAGTCAGAAGTTCTGTCTACCCCTGACAACACAGGGTAGCCCTGAGGTGGCACATGCCCTTATTTTAGAGAAGCACTGTACCAGAGGAGTACCTAGCTGTGTCTGGAGTGGACGAGACAGAGGTTAAAGCCATAAAATCCTTTTGTAAGGTACCCTATAATGTAGCTGATTACTTACCTCACAACTCTGCCAGGTTTTATAAAGGCTACTGAGGGACTCATCTAATTTTAGTTTTTTAAGTGCAGGTGTTTTGGCTAAGCCATTTGTGTATGTTCCTCCAAGGAGGCACAATGGGGGGAAATAAACTCCTGCAGAGGGGTAACTTCTCATCCCCCAAGGGAGGTGATCTGACTGGAAGCCCTCCTCTCTATTTATAGCCTACCTGGCTTTGATGCCACTGCCACCAGGTGAGGGAGGATTCAATCAGATGGTGCTACAAATCAGCCTACACCTCCAGAAAGTTGCTCTGTAGGTTTCATGCAACACCTAGCAGGACGTGCCTGCTAGGTCAAAATCTGATTCCCTACGTAGTGTGTCCAGGACACAGCCCCCTCTCCTATGACACCCCAGAAGTGGAAAGCAGTGAGATGAGACTGAAGCCTTGGGGGAAGCCCTGTGTGCAGGACTTGGTTACAACCGCATGTCCTGAGGACATTGCACAGGGCCAGCTGGAGACACTTGTTAATGAGAATCCTGGTACACAGAGAATGAGAAATGTGACCTTTGGAAATTCAAATCAGGCTTGGCACATGTGTCTTCCAAATGACTGCTGTGACTCCCATCAGGGCTCATGTGGATATGGGGTATGTTTCAATGGTAGGCTCACTGCTTGTTTTCCACGTGCTGTGACCCAGCCTCCTCCCTGCCACAGCAGCACAAGCCCTCTGCTCCACGTGTCCCTGAGCGTGTTGGGCCATGCTCACACACTGAGCTGGGCTCTGCAACTCCAGGAGCTCCGGCTCTGCACCATCAACCTGCCCACCCGGCTGGCAACGTGAGAGTGAGCGCTGTGCGTGTGCCCAGGTGTGTGCACAGCTCTTCTGCAGTTCCTAGCAACTAAATTGCAGCCTCCCCACCAATCTACTCTTCCCTGTGCATCAGCTTGCTTATTCAAATATACCTCACTGGTGTCCAACCCTCTCTTTTCACCCAGACGGCTCCAGCTCTTCCCTTATTTGCCCTTTCCTTTCCCCTTGCCTCACTGAGATGCATTTCAGCTCTTGCTCACTCCTGGTATCAAGTCCACTGTAAAGGACTGTGATTTATGTGGAAAGAAGGGGAGACTAGAAGGAAAAATACCTAAACACCTCTCATAGGACTTACTGCAGAAAGGTTATCAGAGCATGTGGGGAAAAGGATTTTCTACCAGGTAACTGGTCTAACTCTTTCTTAAAATCCTGCCTCTCTTAGGAAAGGTTTTACTGAGTGATCCCTCTCTTGCTAAGAAGGGAGTTCATGAGCCTACAAAATATCCTTGCAAGCTGTGGAGGAGAAAAATAAAAAAACCCCTCAAAATATAGTGTAGAACCTTAAACCCAGCATCAGGTTTCACAGCTTAGACTTGTGAGCATCTGAGTCAATTATCCAATAGTCTGATCTGGGAAAAACCCAGGAAGAGGGTGGCACAGGATATTTAATTTTATTATGGGAGAAGTTATTACGGAAGTTCTGGCCTGCAGAGGATGTCTCCATGCAAGGTTTAAGTTTGAGAGTCAAAATCTTACCACTTTCCTTAGTTTCTCCTTTTATTTTCTCCTCTTTACATAATACACATTGTATTTCCAGGGAAGTAGGTAGAAAATCAAACAAGTTAAGAAAAGTTACATTGTCTCATTGATGGCAACTCTGAATACATCAGTAATTAAACAAGCAAGACAGTGTATTACAACTACAGAGCTTTGCTTCAAGAAGTGAAAACTCCAAGAGGAGGAGACGGATATAATGGAAAAACGACAACTTGTGGCACATTTACGTATGAGAAAAAGGATTCTGAACCACAGATGCTGAAAAAATCAAACACACTACCAAAAAATCAGAAGAAAACGAAGGGAAATAAAGAAAAGATNAAAAAAAAAAAAAAAGAGTACCTGAGCTATCAGGAATACAAAATAACAGATCTATTTCAGGGCTACATCTGAATCTCTGGAAGTGAGAGGTGGCTATTACAATGACTGAAAACCACACTGGGTTTTAGCGCTGGCAGCACAACTCACCTAGAATGGGGAAATGCAAATGGAGCATCAGAGATGGTTCAAACCACGCTGTTGGCTGTCCTACCTTGACTACGCTATCTCTCTATGCTACAAAGATGAATGTATTTTAAAAAAAGGAATATAAATGTTCTAGTCAAACCTTGGGTCATGCAAAGAGCATGCCTTTCTGGAGAAGTAATACATAAGTTATTATGTAACTAAACATTGTTTAATATATTATACTAAACATTGTTTTTCATGCCTTTTCTCAGCACTCTCTTGCTTGGTTTCAGTGGACAGATCAGCAGCTGCAGTGGGTTTTTTTGTAACAGGTAGATTTAAGAACTCCAGAAGGGGACTGCTGATTATCAATATTTGCAAGGGTTGTAATTTCAATGTATGATTTTTTATTATTAATATTTTGTAACTTTACGCATTAGTTTCACATTACTTCTGAATCACCACCAAAAGTGACAACTTTAATTAGGTTTTTAAATATATATACAAGACAGAAGGAGGCATTTGGAAGCCAAGCACATTGTATTTCTCCCTATCAGCCTCTAGTCAACCACTTGGATTGAAACTATGCCAGCAAATGGAACACTCCTGTGTACATACCTCAGTTTTACCCTCAGTGAACTGGACTTGTTCACTCAATTACTGATAGGGTGAAACTACTATGGAGAATGAAATGATCTCCTGAGTGAAGCTGGTATTTCCTCTGACTGTAAAACATGACTATTTCACAAGGCATATGCTTTGGAGTTTATACAAGTGAAGTCTGTGCAAGCCAAGAGAACCCTCCTGGATGATGCACAAAAACCTCAGAAAGTCAGTAACAAAATAAAGAGCTGCCACAAGTGTCACCCCAGAATTATACACAGCTCTTTTGCTTCTTCCTTCTGGCAGCTGTGTGAACATTGAAAGGTCCTATTTCAGGACCACAGATGAGTCCCTCTGGAAAACGAGAGGAAGAGAACAAAAAGTCAGTGGATTTTGCAAGTGGACACAAGACTCACAAGGAGGGAAAACTACCAATGAAAATTGTGGAAAAGAACTGCTCCTGCAGTCACAGCACAAAGCTTAAGCTGTTGGACTGGCATCAAAATCCACTGGCACAGAAGTGGCACAGGAATCACCAAATCAGTCCGAATTTGATATCTGTGCTTCCTGATTCCACAGGAAAAGAACCCAAGGTCATTATTTTCCAGGTGTACATTTTGGGATGGTATAGCAATGTAGCCTTTAAACACACTGAAACAAATGAAACATATTGTGGAGGAAAAATCAACATATTTCTCAAATGTTTCTTTTGTCCATATGGTTTAAAGAGTGAAGAAGAGCACCATGTTACTCTTCAGAGCCAACATGGCCCACTTTTTTCAAGTTTATTCTTATTTTACACACTTTTTCTTCTGCTTCTGAAAGGGAAATATATGCATCTATTGAGAACTTTAACACTTTTGAGAACTGAACCTTATTATCACAAGAATGGGATAATGTAGGTGGATGCAGAGGCAGCACCTTGGGAGTCCTTTCTCCAGCTGAACTTGTTAGATGGGTGATTGAGTGTATTTCTATTTTAAATAATCATTTATGTGCACTAGGCAGCAGGTCCACTCAGACTGTTGAGTTTACTCAGGGTTAAGCTGGGAGTCTTGCTTTGTGCATTGGACTCTTTTTTTCTTCAAACAAGCCTATTGAAAGTTGACAGTGGCACTTGGAAGCATTCTGAACAGCTGCTAAGAGCATGCTGATGGTAGATCACGCAAGCCATCACTGAGGTGTCATTCATCTCTCAGAACTGTAAACCAATCTCCTTTAATCCTCTTCTTTGAGGAGTGTCTGAATTGCTGAGGGCTGAACATATTTCCTCCTAGAGCCGCAAAATCATTACTATCCCTAAATTTTGCAACAACATCATTGGTTGCTGAAAAGGGAGTTTCATCTTTGGAATTATCTGTGGGTAAGTGGTGCACTTTCAAGGGTAACTTTTATGAATTATCAGTATCTATCAATAACAAAAGTAACATCTGTGATAGTCTAGAAAACACTCCTTGCAATAGTTTAAGTGCAGTAAGGAAAGTGTGCGTTTGTCTCGCTAAGACGTGAACTCCAGCTCTACATTTTTTCAAAGCAAGCATTTGTTCCTTCTGATTATTTTCATACTGGGCAAAAGAATTCAGTATATTTAATTTTTCCAGAGGAAAAAAACATTGGCAATTGCAATGAAGTATTACCTAAAGTGACAATTCATTCTTGCATCTCCTAAAATACAACCATTTGGCTCAAAACAATTAACAAAAGAGAATGGAAATCAAAATGCTTTGGTAACTCAAGGTACCATGTTCTCATTGACTGCATGCAAGTCCTTCCCTGAGACACACAAACTTGTATCACAAGAAACCTTTTTTCCCTTTACCCACTGCATCTTTTCTTATATTGAATTACTGACAGAAGTGCAACTTATTGCATAAAATATTCAAAGATATGCAAACATGTTTGCAGCAAGCAGCCACAAATCTACAGCAGCTGCCTGAAAAGCAATTTACTGTGAACACAAACATGTTCTCTACATCTGTTACATGCAGTTGGCTACATCCCTAAAACAGTTATTCTGCCATTCCAGAAAATTCTGAAACATGGTCTGTACAATCTTGTGGAACGAAATGTTTTGTCAAGAATGCTGCTGATGCTGTCAGTATTCTTCAAGGCAAAGGGCTACAAAGTGTTGGGAATTTTAGCTTGCAATTGCAAATAGTAGACTTCCTCCCTTCCTTTTTTTTGTTTTTAATTTAAGAAATGTTTTACTCACAAGCCCAAAAGAACCTATTTAGACATCGGCTGCCTCTTTAGCTCTTACCCAGCACAGGACATGATGTTCAGTCTTGCTTCCTCTTGCATGATGACCCCACCTGATCCAGTCACTTACCAACACCACCTTCCCTGAAGGCTCCAGGCTTGAACCCAAAGGCATCTCACAGGAGCACAAACACAGGGATGGGAAGAGCATGCTTCAAAAGGATAGTGCTTGTCATACAGAAAAATGACAGGATGGTTTAGCTCTCTCCAGGTGTCCAAACCCAGTAATGTGAAGAGCAACAGGAGCCACGCTGATGCAGTCATTATGGGGTTCTCCTCAGACTTGTACTAGAAACCTGTAATAATTAGTCACAAGCCATCTTCCCCCTGCAGCATGTGGCACAGATTCTGTAGCTACCAGCACCAGTGACATTAGTTTTGACACATATTAGGATTACGAAGATTATTGGTGTTGATGCAAATTTTGATTTTGACATACGACGTATTTTTCACTTTTGCTTAAGAAAGCAGAAAATTGCAAGCAGTCATTCTCACTCTCTTTGCTAAAAACCTCAAGAAATATCAGAAAATATTCTGCTGTAAAAGAAAGAAGAAGAAAACTATTCTCTTCTGATTCTTGTGAACAAATCACTTCAGTTTTATTAGCAAACATAACAGTGTAAGAAATTAATATAAAAAACCTAAAGATGCCATATTTTCTTTGCCACAAATTGCTACATACTCTCTAGTGACTCTGGGTGCTCTGATTATTCACTTAGTTTCTTAGGATACACTTTCAGACAAGAAGATATTAAATAACCTTTTAAATCAGATAGTAAACCACCTTTTTCCCTAAAGCACAATACAATAAATGGATAACAGTAAAGAATAATAAATAGAAAAGTTAGTAATAAATTCATTACTGCAAAAGAACAAAGCTAGGTTTCCTTTCTAAAATTATTTTTGTGACTTATCAGTCCAGTCGATTTGGCAGGAGAATGCAGCTTGGATTTACATGTATCTGTTTCGAATGTACTCTCTGTACATGAGGAAGTCATCTCTTCCCAGGGGCTGCATGTTTCCTCTTCCAGCCTGAATGTGTGCATGGAAAATCTCTATCGATTTCCTATCAGCTCTTGGAGGCTGGACTTCGTAAATATTGTCTTGAGAAAAGGAGGAGATGGGTATTCTGGAAAAAACCAAACATGCAGAATATTTGGAGCTTTAGGCAAAAATTTTCCACAGAGAGAGAGGAGTATTTATTTTCCTTGAATTATACAGAAGAGTCAATGAGAGGGCAAGTTCCCAGTAGATAATTCATTTACCTAGATTTTTATCACTACTGCAGACCTGGTAAGACCCAGCTTTCCAAGTAGGGTAATTAGGTAAGTTGTCATTAATCTCATTACAGAATACCTTCTCACTTCCCTTTGCCCTGCCCTCATTTCTTCATCCTTCCTCAGATCTGCTATGGTCAGTAAGTACCCGAGCTAAAGTAGATCTGTGCCATGCATTATAGCAGACAGAAGAAAGACTTCATTGAGCTTCCACTTAGTAGCAATTATAACAAGTGATTATACTCCGAGCCAACACAGAGAAAGGATTAATTAGGTAAGAAATTTCCATCTAATTATCAGGAAGCAGACAATTTATTATAAGTAACAGCACTCGGATATTTTATAAAAATATTTTTTAAATCCTCTTCATCCAATAAATAACATATTTGAATCCTAACAGACACATATTTTTGGGCTCAAAGCTTCTCAGGTAAGAAAGTAAAGTGGCAACTTACTGTCAAAGCTCACTATTTCATAAAGCAAACATCAACCAGCCCAAATGCAATGAAGATTCAGATATTAGCATCATTGCCATATTCTACAGAAGCCACAGTCATGACTCACTACCTGTGTGCTTTTCAGGAGACAAGAAAGCTATTTTTATGCATAGAATCTCTTCTTTTGAAGGTGAAAAAACAAGTAAGAACTAGAACACTTAAGCAAAGGGGAAAGCCCTTCTATAAATAAAATGCCCTAATAAACTCCTACTTGCATTATGGGCACAAACTAATGTTTGACACTGTTTCTAAATGAGGATCTCCATTAGAACTGTCAAAAAACTCTTGCTCCCTCATTTTGCAGCTTTTTATTTTAGTAAAATATATTGTATTTTGGATGTTTCATCATGTGACAGTTCATCAGTCTTAAAAAATTACTGCAGCGTGTCATGTAGGATATACTGTGCCTATATTCCAGTACAACTGGAATATGGTATATAAAACACTAAGGTTTACAGATTAAAGTAATACTTTTAAATTTTATATTTCAACTTGGCATAGCCATGCATTCATCTGATTACTCTTTGATTGCAATGATAGAATTACTTATACAAGTATACTATTGAACTTGAGACAATAAAATCACTGGTCCCCCACAGAGTTTGGCTGCATACTCTAAAACTTAACTTTTTTTTTCTCAGCAATGTGATAGCTTCTTCTCATAATCACTTCTTATTTATTTAAGGTGGGTGTTTTCAGAACCGGTAAAAAACCTTAGTCTAGATGCTTTAAAAGTAGATTGTTTTTCAAAGCATCCATAGTTTCTGCAGCACTTATTTAACCAGTGTAAAGCATCCAAGCTGAGACTCTAGCAACGGCATTTGACACTAGCACACTGTGCTAACTTACCAATGTCACTATCTAACAACAAAAGTGTCACTTAATCAAATACAACTGGTCTGTCTGGTCCACTAGCAAGTGGGCAATTAAGTAAAGAGCAAAACAGAGCCATTACACTAAATTGATGCCTTCTCTATTTATTGATTAGTTTCTAAAGATATGACATTTCTGAAGCACTAATGACTCAAAAATCCTTTCCTTAGGTACAATGGAAGCTGGGTGGCAAAGTGCATTTAATTTTGAGCATTTAATAACCAAATCTCAATCTTCCTCCTACTTGTATCAACATGATAAAAATATATTGAAAAAAACACATGTTCATGAGTGCCAACTTTGATTACTAACCCTATATTAAGCTGTAACTATTTGTAGAGTGCTTGTATTATCCAGTCATTTAATTAAAAGTTATTTCTCTAACATATTAATGTAAAAATCTATTTTACTTAGTAAGTTTAATATCTTACAATAGTCATGAAGGAGAGCACGTTATTCATGACTTGGCTATCAGGTTTCCCTAGAGACTTGTAGCTCTACAGCCTCCCAGTGAAAATTACGTAGACAGGAACATAAGCTTTATATCATGAAGGACAGCACCCTTGACACGCAATTTTCAATTATTTTAATCCCACTTATAAGCAGGCTTCCTGGTGTTACGGTTTCACCAAGAGTATCATTGTCTTTACAGTAAAAGATACAGTTAAAACGTTCCGTTGTAATGAGGATGTACTATACTTCCAAGGAAAAGTTCATAGTGATGTAGATTAGCTCTCAGACATATAGCAGTCACCAGAAAGCCACTGCATTTGTTTCAACGTTAATTAGTTCTCCTCAAGTCTCTGAAGTATATCTAAAAAGTAAACAAAATCTACTTTTTTACCTTGTTTGAATCCTAAGCAAACATCCATGAAGATGATCAGAGGGCTGGAGTACCTCTCCTATGAAGACAGGCTGACAGAGTTGGGGTTGTTCAGCATAGAGACAAGGAGGCTCAAGGGAGACCTTATATCACCTTGCAATCCCTAAAGGGGGCTGCAAGAGAGCTGCAGAGGGACTTTTTTAAAGGGCATGAAGTGATGGGACAAGGGGGAATAGCTTTAAACTGGAAGAAGCCAGGTTTAATTTAGGTAGTAGGAGGAAATGCTTCACTGTGAGGGCAGCAAGGCACTGGAACAGGTCACCCAGAGAAGTTGCGTTTGCCCCATCCCTGGCAGTGTTCAAGGCCAGGCTGGATGGGGCTTTGAGCAACCTGGTCTAGTGGAAAGTGTCCCTGCCCATAGCAGGGGCTGGAGAACTGGATGGTCTTTAAGAGTCCTTCCAAACCAAAGCATTCTATGACCGGACGTGAAGACAGCTTGGACTCTGATGTATGCACCAGCCACACTTTGGTATAAGGATGGTACATAGATGTTTAAGCAAGTCCACACTCTTCTTTTGTGCTACAGGTAATCAAAACACTCAATTCCCTTTTCAGGAGGAAATAAAGTTTCTTGTACTCCCAGATAAATGTATGAAGTACATTTGAAAAGGTTTTGAGAGTATATTTTCACAACAGTATTATTTATATCATACCAAAATGAATACTAGGGAATTAGGAACAGGTGTGCTGTGTCAGCCAACAGTAATTACACTACAGTACTTAGAGTCTGTCTTCATACACATTATAATAGATTGTGCTAAAAGTAGTCCAGCTCTATTTAGCTCTAAGTAAAATTCCATCACTTTTTCCTTCATGGAACTTCTAAGAACAAAAAGAAGAACTTCAATATCCTTCCACATCCTCCATTCAACTTCAGTATTATTTCACTGCATCACTTTGGTCCCTGTTCAAGTCCTCATTTTTTGTTTCTAGTCTATACTCACAGTTTCTAAATTAAAGACAGAACCTTCTCTTCAGTATTTATACAACTAATATTTGAATTCAGAAATATCACTGCAACAACATTATAAAAATATGAAGTCTTTCTTCTTCTGTAATGGCTCCATGAATTTAATTAAAATGGTCACGTGTTTAAAATTGTGAAATGTGGGGTTATTAAAAAAGATTTTCTTGTGAAGTGTGGAAAAGACAACTAACCTAAACTTAAATTATATCTCACTGCTGATATGAACCCAAAGTTTTCGACTGAGTACTTAATTTTACTATGAAAAGAACTAGGGTTTGATTGCATTTGTATCATATATGAAGCAACCACTGGAGAATTAAATTAGTCAGATTTTTTTTCAATTTAAAAGGCATCTAACATCAAATTAATAAGTTAGTATAATTTTTTAATTTCTTCAAGAGCTCCTTGAGAAACAAGTGCAAGCTGTGCCTCAGCTCCTCTTACTGAAAACCCTCCCTCTCTCCCTAATCTTGAGTATACTTATGTTCATTCTATTATATTTCTTAAAAGTTAGTATTCTCCAAGGAAATTCCTGATTCAGAGCAGCAATTCAAACTCAGTAAGAGAAAGCTTCCTTGTTTCAGAGTTGAACAACATGCCTTTTAAGAATGGCTACATTTGTGACTTTAACTAAAAGAACAATCTGTCACCATCCTAACACTATTTAAACATTTTTAAAAAGTTGCAGAACAAAACCCAAAGAAAATTTTTAAGCAGTCTAGGGATATACTGTAATAAAAAAGAAATCACTAACTCTAAGATATTCTATTTCCTCTCTCATGTGCACAGAGGAACATGTTTGGTAGAACTGGCAAGGAGAGATTATCTACATGACTTCGAGAGGAGGAGTGACAGGAGTCATGGATTTGTGTGCCCTATGACTTTTACACTTCTACTATTCAGAAACACACGGAAATTACACTTAGGAAAAGAGAAAAATTAACATCTGACTATCCCAAAGTCAACAGAATTCTCTGTAAGACTCTCTTTAATGTGTTCATTTTACAGCAGCTCAGCATTGGGAAAAAAATTTACATTTAAAGGGGTAAGAAAGGAATGATTATCTCCCACACTGTCTTACATGCTGGGAGATTTTGCAATTACAAAAAAGAAATTGCCTTCATTCATAGCAAAAAATATTATTCTTCTTACAAAATATTTTCTTAATAAACTTGTCCATTTAAAACATTCAGGCTTGCTCCCTCATATTGAAAAACAGTTTTACAGTTTGCCAATCTAATTTACTACTTTAATACCCATTAGGCATGTTTTATTATAAAACTACAGGCTCATTTACCTACAAATGTGGTATCATCACTTTAAGTGTAGGTAATACCAAGTAACTAAACACAGCTATTAGACAGTATTGTCTCATACACAGCATTACATCTGTTTCATGTCATTCTTTCTCAGCCCAACTGAGACTCACCCAGTCTCTCTCCCTGCTTAGGTATAGATGCTGTGTTTAAGGTTTCCTCACTTCACCAGCCCAGAGGGGTGGACAAGAGGCCGTGCAGGAAACAAAGCTGAGGCTCTTGAAAGTCAACAGACGGCAGAAAAGCTCTTGCAGTTCTAAGAAGTGGCCATGCTGTTGGGTAAAGGATCATGTACCCCAGCGACAGAAGAAAGTAACATTCTGCCTTGCCTTGGTGAAACTTTAAGCTGCCTACACTACAGGAAGATGTCAACTGGGAAGGTAGTACTTGATCATCTAAATTGTAAGACCTGGTTCAATATTAGTATGACATTTGGATAATACCATGACCCTTTTTATACACTAATACTAAGAAGATTCAAATGCAACTTTGAATGTTTTTTAGTGAAGAGTAAGCAAGAAGAAATTTCCCTCTAAACTCAGTAGATTCAGCACTTTCTGTTAATTCAGGATTGCTAAGACTTTTAAATACAAACCTCTTGATACTACAAAAACCAAAAAAACAAAACAAAAAAACAAGACTCCCCGAAAGAACACAAACAAAAACCAAACCCCCAAAAAATCAAAACCCCAGTTATTCATGCTACGCCTTGAAACCCCGTATGTAGTAAAGAAAATGGAAGTGTGACTCTCAAGCAATTTAACAGCAAATTTACCTGATCACTTTTCATATCTAATGACAAAAGCAAAATCAGTCTAAAGGGAGAAAGAAAAAGAAAACTTACAAATTTATGACCTTATCCAAGGGGCACTTTGAACAAAATTGCTGGCTGCCCTTGTCTTGTTTATGCTGACTCTGTCCCAGCTGAACAAACCTGTGAAAAGCAGTAGATCAAAGAATAAATGAAAGAAATAAAAGAATTATCCCCCAAAAATCATCAAACAAAGAAAATGACACTAAGAAATGAGATTTTGAGTCATGCTATGTAAGTCACTGATCATGATGTACTTCTCCGGTGAACAAGAGAGATTTTTATAAGTTCAGAGAGGATGCATGCATGAACTCAGAACCTCCTTTGAAAAAAGATTTGCTTATCAATTGGTGTCACCTAGTATGTCACGGGAAGAAACAAGCCTCCCCTAAAAACAGGCAGCCCTCTGCAGTCAACTTCCTATGTCTTTCTCAAAGCAATCAGTCAGAGGAATAGCCTATGGAAAAATCAGCAAAAGACTCAAAGTCTCTCAAGTTTCAGATTTAAGTCAGTCCTCTGCTGAATTCAATCTAGTTTATTCATACGAAATGCTGTTAGTCCAGATAACTTATTTACAACCACAACCTTTTGGGACAATTTCTCCATCTCCAAATATTTGCTGGAAGACACTGCCAATGGAAAATACTGTCATGTTTTTTTTTTTTCCTTGGCAATGAAGTGGAACAAAATCTTCTGAAAAGTAGTTTATCACTAATCTTAGTCACTCAGAATAGGAGGGAAAGTCAGACGGTTTCAAGTGAAAATATATGTAGCTATCTTGCACTCAATGTGTTTACTCTCCAACACAGCTGTGCCACTGGAAAGACAAGTGAATGTCAGTTGTGATTTACTAGTTTAATTTTCTAAGGCAGAGACTTTTTCTTAACAGTGAGCTTCCATTTAGCTTAAGAAGTCTTACTGGTCTACTTCAGGAATATTTACTACATTTTAACAAGCAACTATTACGAGTGCAAAACCAATTGCACGAAAGACTGTACAGAAGTCAAATGAACAACATATTCCTAAGCAACTTATTGCAGCTTTTCTTTCTGCTCCATTTAGATTCTATACTGTAGAAACAAATGCCTCAGAGACAAGCAACTTCACTTTGACTGTTAAAGGAATAAATACTTACATTACTAAATAAGAGAATTTTGAGTAGAAATCAAGATAATTAAGATCTTCTACTGCAGGAGCCTGCCATTGAAACCAACTTAAAAAAAACGAAAGGCAAACCAATTGCATAAGTATTTTAATTAATTGCTTCAAATTATTCAATATTTCGAAAGTTACAAGACCTAAATGCACACAAGCAAGTTTCCTGAGGTCAGGAAGATACCACACACAGTTGATCCACAGCATACAACCTCAAATTATTTGAGGGACTTCCTGTCCCTTCCAAAGCCAACCAATCTGGGGCTTCTATGATTTCTGCTTTGATGAGAATTATCTCTGCCATCAGTGAAAACAGGCTGAATAGATCCAAATTACTTTTAATTTGCATTTGCAAATAGGCTTAATATAGATCAGTTGACATAAAGCAACTTAACCTGAAGTACTTTGAATCTGCGAGACCCTAATCCTCATAATGAAAAAACCTGTAACATGTCCAGTGATGTCACATGAAGTCAGGACCTTACATCCCCACTTCCCTTATTACAGTAACAGAAAAAGGCTAGATGTGAGAACTGTCATCATACTGTGAAAGAAATTGCTGCTATTCTCAAGCGATGTACATTTTGCAAAGTATAGATTTTACTGACATCCTTTATTATATAAATCAGCACACCAGACCAGAAATAGCACTATGTCTTGTTAGCTAAAAGAGATAAAGAATTTGTAATTTTTTCTATTTTTAATGTCTGCATTGCTCAAAGGAAATGAAATAAATGCAAGGTTTGTCTTGTTTTTTTCTTAAAAAGGAAATAAATTGGGAGCTTCAAAGCCTCCAAAGGGTTTACAGTTTTACATTAACAATAGATTGAACATGAGTCCAGCCTGAAGAAATTATAAAATTGGAAGTAGCTGCAACTCTGGATGTTAACATAGAGTTGTTCATCTGCACAGAGAGACTCACAGTAGATACCAGCTCACACTGGGCCATTTTCAGAACCACAATAACTACCTGCTTTAGCAAAGGATAGTTGTCAAATTTGCATCCATTTTCTAGGGTTAAAATAAAAAAGAAACAAAGGTAGAGGCACAGATGAAGGTAAAAATTTCAGATATAATGCAAAACATCCTCCATAACCCTATTCAAGTGTAGGATCTTCAAATGACTCAGCTTGTAGGAAATAGGTAGAAGTGGGAATTTTAAAGAACAAAAGAGTGCAAGAAAAACAGCTATACCTAAAGAAAAAGTAAGAGAAAAATAATTATAAATATAAAGAAAAAATGCTTTGAGTGGATTAAGGAACTAAGTCAGGATGAAACACCACATATCACCAAATTAGATATCACAGTGAATTAAAATTTCCCTTAAAAACTGAAAAGGTTTCAAATATAACAAGGTAGCTACCGCTACTACACGTTAGAAAATAAAAACAAATGCACACAAGGCCATTTCAATGCATGTCTCACAAGTATTCACTTCAATACACACACAGTGCTTTCCTGAGATGTAGTGTAGATTTCTTAGACACCTATAAGACATCATGTTAAACAAAAAGACAACTTCTATTATTTTATATGCATTTTTACAGAATAAGCTATTTCATTATGACTGACTGGAACTGGAGTAATTCAACACTCGAAAAATGCAAACCCCACAGATTACAAAGCTTACAGTCATGGAACCATTCTTATGGAATTTACTCATCAATGTAATATGGAATTCCTATGAATTTACTTATGAATTTCTAGAATTATATTAAGTGACAGGTATTTCTTTTGAAGCATCTTTCATTTGATTTAAGCTCCAAATTTTGCTTTCAGAGACATCTGCATAGCTTCCACTGAAATCAGCACTGACACAGACAGCTGAAAACAGTTTGATTTTGAAAGAGAGAGCATATATAGACAAATTTCTCATTTAAGTAAGTTTAATCAAAGGCAGCACTTTGACAAACTGCACTTAACTAGCTGAAATTATCCTTTACCGATTACCACTGGAAATTTATCTCACCTTGCATATATTGCAAGATCATCTTCTGAAGGGATATCTGAGAGATTGACTCCATACACATCTTTTGTTGATTGCACTACATTCTGGAACATAAGAAAGACTCGGATTAAGAATACTGTAACAACATCCAAAGAAAGATTGCTCTTAAGAAAGAACTTTCTTACAAGCCAAAATATCATTTCAGAAGTGCAGACAAAACCAAACAGGTTTCTTACATCCACAGCAATCATAGCTTATACATATTTTTTAAAGAAAATAATTTATTAAAAATATTAATCAACACATTTATTCAACAAGTAAAAAAATCCTGAAAGATATCATCAGCCAAAACAACGTATTAGGAGAATAAATTATATTCATAGAACATAATGGTGTAGTTACTAAATTCTGTTCTGTATTGAAACTTAATATAGAATAAATCATATTTGTTCAGAACATGCTCCCACATTTGCTTTCACATTTCCTGCTGTCAATTCTGCAATAATTATAAACCTCAGGTTGAACAGAACTATTTTTATTTTATACATTATGCAATCATGTCAGTCAACTATAACAAGGAATCAGTGCACATGCAATAGTTCACTAACCGTGTCTAGTGATTCAGTGCTAAACTGAGGGGGTTTTCTGACAGGACACGTGAGTCAAATATAAAGACAACTTTCTCTTAGTTCAAAATGATTCAAAGAACTTCAGAAAGGTATGTCCTGACCAGAAGTATAAATGCATTTTTACTAACTTCTCAGAGATATGAACAGAAAGGAACCAGCTTTTTGAGTACCCCAGATAATAAGGAATGGCATGAATTAACAATGTAAATTATAACTAAAATTCAATGTGTGAAAAGGTGCTAATAAATTGAAATATACTTCTTCATATCATTAATAAAAAGTCAGAATAGCTCACCCAATTTTTAAGCCATTGAAATTCAATATTTCAAATCATACTTTGTGTTTACATACACCTTTCATTTAAGCATCTTAAAAATCAAAAAAAGATATTTTTGGTCTGAGTGCTGAAGTGTGTTCAAAACACAGGGGAAAACTGACATGAGATAAATTATGCAATAGTAGGAATCAAGAATAAAATTTCAACTTGGACTTTTGTTAAAAAACCTAGAAACAATCTGATTTACTGGAGAACAGGTACTCTGTTATTCAGAGATAATGGAAAACTTTTAGATAAAATACCTTGTATAAACACAAATAAATAAATATGCTTGTACTGGCTTAGGAAGAAGACACTATTGCACTATTGAAGGCTGAAAATTCATTATCTGACAACACATAACCCTAGGCTAAAGACTGAAAAGAATCAAAATTTGAATCAAAGCAAAAAAAAAAAAAAAAAGCAGTGTAATTGTCTGTTGCCTATCAGACATTACATTTTATGCTAAGTCATAAATATTCAATTTTCTTCAGAAGTGATAACATGCACAATCCTATAACCATTTAAATTAGCTGTGGCTTTAAAAAAAACCAACCCTGCCAGACAACATTAGTCTTTTCCAAATTTCTATAGTATCCATTAGCATAACCTTTTGCTAAGATATTTTCAATGGTATCGAAAATGGATATCTACAAGAAAGAATTTGAAGAACTATTACATGAACTAATAAAATAGATACTTCCATAATTCTTTATACAACTCAGTATTTTCATTAAATTAACACCCAAGGGATTCCAACAAAATGGGAGTTATGCTAGCAAAAAAAGATTAATAGCCCACAACTGCAAATATACATTCTTTCCACCTGACTGGGCAAATGCAATTTATTTCACCATTTTATTCACTGCCATTATCTGCAACCGCAATAGCAGTAACAGCACAGGAGCACAGGACCTGTGTGGTAACATTATCATGCACATTTTTGAAGTTAGTTAATTTTTTTTTTTAATGCCAGACCACATAATTATGGGACAGCAATTTAAAAGTGTTCACATAAATCAGGTTGAAATTTAGACAGAATGAACATAAATTTACAGTTAATCGACCTAAGCAAGAGGCATTGTCCAAAAGCAATTGCTTTGTAATTCCAAGAGGTGGTTCTCATTACCTCAGGTTCATACTACAAGTCTTTCAGGGAGTTTGCTCCAGGTTAACTCCCATGGACTAAATGTTAATTAAGTACGTAGATCAAGGACATTCCTGGAGAAAAGGAATCTCATTTGCATGCTCTGAGGCCACCTAATGATGTGTTCCAGAGCACAGTAACGGACAATAATCAGACATGCACTACTGCTCTGAATTAACACACTAATACAGGTGCATTTAAAATTATGTAATGACCCAAAGACCTCTCAAATGCCATAGGTTTCTGACAGTAGTTTTCTTTTTTTTATTGCTATTTTCCTTTGAGTTTCACTATTACATGACGTGTGGTAACGAAAAGGTTAACAGTTGTGCTGCAGTTATGCTAATATCTACACAAAAAAAATTACACTGCAGACCTTTGTCACTAAATTTCTCAGTGCTTTACTTCTGACTGTTCTATAACGGTTTTTTAAGGGAATGTTAATTTTAAGCTTTCTTGCCTAACACAGTAATTTCTTACCTCTGTGATTTTTGTATTGTCTCCTGTATCAGTCACCTTTACTGGAGTTGAACGTTGAGAAACAGCACCTTCATCTTCTTTATCTGTCCCAGAATCATCTTCAGAACTACTTGACACTGCTTCCTCACTTGGGGGTGGAGGAGCACTAGCAGCTGTTTTGCGCTGCAGCACAGTTTCTTCTCTATTATTTTTGCTCCTATTAGGAAGGGCAGTGTGTATTCATGAAATCAGCAAGATATTAGCAGTGAATATTTAAAATTCCTAATCTTGGTTACAATCTTTCCAGGAAAATAAGTTTTAACTCTGGGGCAACTTTTTGCTCATCTTTTAAAATCCCTGATTGATTTGTCTTCTTCAATCTCTTCTTATTCCAGAGCATTTAAAGAAAGCCCAAAGGATTCTGTCAGCTTTTCTCCACCAATTCTCTGATTCTTTACTCAAATCCCTCCCTACAACTGAATAAATAAAAAGGAACAAAAATTAATTGAGACATAACATCTTTGGTTTTGATCTTGGAAAAAGTTCCACTTTCTGATTAGTAACAATATCCACTCCAATAGCTTCCTTAATCTTGGTTCCAAATCTTAATGGTAATGTCACTTTTTTCCTTTATTTTCCATACCTCTCCCCTCAGTTTAATTCTTTAATCAGCAACATTTCTTGATGCAGTATGTATTTGTCACTCAAGAAATTCTAGTCAATATAAAGAGGTGCCTTATTTATAAGAAGCCTTCAAGATAAAGCACCTCTATGTAAGCAGGCTAACACTGGATTTAGCTGTAGGCACTCTGAAAGGCACACATTACTTTGCCCAGCAGAAATCATACCAGACTTATGTGCTCTGCATCCTCTCCTACTGGCCATGGAAGAGTATTTAGTTGCAATTTCCTCTCAGACACTGTCACAGTCTTTCAGAGAAGGCAGTTAATGAATAGACATTAACTAATGAATAGACAGTTTATAGACAAATCCCTGGAAATAGGGAAGGAACATCTCTTCCTTGCTGCAGTGACTGTCCCATGTTTCACTGACAGACAGTGTGTCTCATTCTAAAGGAAGACAGCAGCATATTAAAGGTTGTGAAAAGAGCTCATAGATTGATGCAAATGCTATTTGGACATGCAGGTCTATTGCTCTCATCAGCATCACTTGAGCCCTAGTGGAGCACACCATGACTTTTACAGATGCTGCCTCTTGACATGAAACTTACACAGCAGTTTATCCCTGTACTGAATTAGCTACACTTAATATGCTCAAAGAACATGTATAAATAAGCAGGAAAGTCCTTCAAAGGTTCTGATCTGAGAGCATACCCCACTCCCAAGGACATTATTGTATCAGTAAAAATCTTAGAGCTGGAACAAATGCCTTGGGGAAAATAACACCATGGGCAAGTTTGATTTCTGACTCAGCAGAACCTGACATTTCCTTGGACTGAAATGTACAGAAAGTTATCAAGACATAAGCATTATTTTTAGTGAAATAAATGGATTTTCCCTACTTTTCTAGATGAGGTGAAGGTCACAAAAAAGCAGTCCTTTCTGAAAGCTGAGGAATGGCACAAGTAGCCAAACACTGCTAAGAGTGTTATCCTAACCCCACTCCCAACATGTACTCAGCCAAAATCTAGGCATCCTTGGGACCTGAACACCTACAGACAAAAAGAGATCACCAAATTTCCTTCAGAAATGTCTTAGATCAAAAGATGATGACAAATGAGCAAAGGCACCACCTGTTGCAGGGCTAAATATGGGTGAGGTGCAAGAGTGAAGCCACGTTTTACCCTATGACACAGTCAGTGAAGGGGAAGCCTTATAAGTGATACACAGGGAGTCCTGGAATGTGGCTTTGATGGAGCTGATTCTCTGTCCCACATCAATCCCTAAAAATCACAGTGAAGAGCTTGAATAGAAGTGCCTGAGAAAATTACATAATGGTCAACTATTTAATGGAGTGCCTGGAGACAAATTAGTCCAAAATCTGACATTCTACCAAAGCGGAAGAATAAAGCTTATCCTCAAAATAGTCATAAACTCAAATTCTTAGCAGAGATAAACTGTGTAACAGTTGAACAGTCTTCCTGTTTATTCCCAGGGAATCAGTAGCATAAAATGAGGTTCTACTGGTGATAAGCATAGTCTACTCTCAACATTTATTGACAATGAGACCCTCAGGATCAGAGCACATGAGAGTCAAATGTTCCAGTGTTTAACAGAACAGCAAGTTTTCAGAGGAACTTATAATGTTGTGACAGCACACTAACAACTGACAAAAGGTTTCCTTAA
The DNA here is from genome assembly GCA_013399945.1 of Ploceus nigricollis. Lineage (NCBI taxonomy): Eukaryota > Metazoa > Chordata > Aves > Passeriformes > Ploceidae > Ploceus > Ploceus nigricollis. The sequence goes on along the minus strand of VXBC01001367.1, from coordinate 248,619 downwards.
TATGAGCTACCAAAGAGAGAATGAATTCAGGAAGATTCTGCACAGCCCTTGTGGGACACAGCAGTGGAACAAAGTAAGTAACAAAGCAGGTCCAGGATGCAAAAGCAGCTAAATGAAGCATTCGTTTGTCCCAGCAACTGTTGCTGGATTGTTTTATATAATTTTATCCATAAATATTTTAATAACATATTTTATCAGAGACTACGCTGAAATTGGCATTTATTGCTGTTTCAGAATATGCACTATTTATGAAAAATTTATCATTTTTTTAAAGACAACAAGAAAATATGCACTGCTGTCAACTCCAATAGAGAACAGACTTGCCACTACAAAGAAGAGATGATCAAATTTTAATTACTTCTGTATATTATTGATAAAATCTTCTCAGGAATTTCACTTTGAGGAATAAGAGAAAACAGAAAATATTAAACAAGTCGAATTTAGAATTCCTAGTGTCAAATAAAAATCTCAAATTAGATGTGATTTTCAAAGTGTACAATTCCGCAGTGTAACATCAATGAATTTTTTATTTCCCGTTTAACATAGAATATTCTTCACAGACACACACCTAAGAGTTTCTATATTTTCATTACAATTTCACTATTATTAAACCAGAACAAAATTTCTGATTTCAGACTTACCCCAACACAGATTTTCCAGTTTCATCAGGTTTACGAACAGTGAATGGACTTGTATCAATTCCCACATTCTTAGGCATAAAATCTCTGCCAAAATAGAAAGGAAAAAGTGTTTATGAACAAAGTGCAACACATAAAATTTTTAAACTTTCTGGAAGAACTACCTCTAGTATCTACCTGGGAACTAAAAAAAAACCAAAATCATAATAAAGAGATATCAAGCTCTAACTTTACAATTTCAAGTTGATGTACATATAACCTAGGTATTTAAAAAGCTTTCAGTTGCATTATTTAGTTCCATAAAACATCTGCAAGTATCACCACTTGCCAAAGATGCTAAAGCATCGTGCTCCATTCCTGTGCTGAAGAGGCCTGGTAACTCAGGGCTTCGTACATTGTTTTCAAAATGCTGCCAACACACAAATTGGGTCAAACAGCTACATGAAACATAATCCGCCTGGAAATCTTCAGCCAAACCATGATTCAGATTATGCTCCAAATAACCGGCTGACTGCTGCCAACAAAAAAACCCCAAAAATATCTGACCAGCTGTGAGAACCAGATGAACTGAAGAAAACAACTGCAAAACGAGAGCAGAATCGCAAGAAAACAATTGTTTGGAAAGTAGCTTCTGTGATCTGAAGCAACAGAGAAAAGTTCCTCTCTCAGGCAAGAAGTGCCCAGGCACTAGGCAGTCCAGAACAGAAAATAATTGGAAATCTAATTGCTATTTTAACCAATTTTTTTAGAGTGACATTTCCATGTAGCATTGTGATTTAGTTTCAAGAACTTTGCTAAATTTGAAATTACACATATTTAACCTGATAAATCAAATGCATATTTAATTCACACCAAATCAACTTCCATTCAAGGATTTAGAGTTACAAAACATCCCAATATACCGTGTAGAATTGGTCATTGCCAAACAGAAGGTCTCATCAAAACTGCTCAACTCATATGGCCTAAAAAACTCATTGTGGATATCAATTTCCTCTTCATATTTGTGGAATTTCTTCACTGTCAATTTGCGTCTGTTTTCAGCACATGCCACTGAGGGGGGAAAAAAATATTTTTACTAGCAATTACTGACTCTTGCAAAAATCTAATCAAAGAGTAGCCTGCTCACCTAGCCACCATACCAGGCAATTTTTTCCTACAGTCATATCCCCTCTGAGACAAGGAAATATGACATGAAGAAGATGCATTGCACATCTTTAATAAATATGCATTATCAACCACCGGAATTTGATTTCACTTCATGATGACAATTCCTAATAAAACATGCTCCACAGCACCCCAGAGAAATAAGGCACACCAGCTATATTGTGTCATCTGTGACAGGAATAGGACCACCAGCACAGAGTATAAATACATGCTAATAGACAAGAAAAAAAGAAAATAATTAAGTGTGCCCTAGCTCACAAACATATGAAGGCCAAGTTTTAGCCACTTAGGTAGCTCTTGCAACTTGCAATTGAAAACTCATATCTCTTTGGAGGGGGGAGGGGGTGGAGAAGTATTTAAGAAACCATTATGGAAACACTCTTTTTTTCAGATTTTGGATCCAAAACAATTTAAAAGCATTTGTGACTAAAATTTCTTTTTCAAGATACTCTGCAAGGCAAGAAGCAAATATAGGTCCTACCTTCATCAAAAGGAAGAGGTAAATGCTTTAGCACACCTGTGGTCCACCAGTAAGTATAGCTGTACAGGAAAAACAGAAACACAATTGATACAGAAGAGTGGATCTTGTACCCAGCCTATCCAGTTTGAACATAACTTTCACCTATCCATACAGTGTCACTTCAGCAAGCATTGCTGAATTGGAGGGAGGATTTCAACAGGCCCCTGTCCAACTACTTTGCTCTTAAATCAAGAAATTTAAACACACGAAACTCAATACAGGTATGGACAGAAGACTGGTTTTGTTTCATTAAAAAAATACGTTTCAGGTGCCTACCTCTACAGCACTGAAAATTAATGTATTAATGTCTTAGTACATATCAAAAGTATTTATGTATTTCTCTTGTTTTGGTCATTGGAGGGCGGGAGGAGTGGGGGGAAGGCATCCCCTCCCAGATGTTATTCAGATCCCAAAATTTAGGAAAAATGTATGAAGAAGTGAAGGTCAATGATAATAAGATCAGATGACTGTCAAAGCAGCTGACTTCTACACAAAGAAATACATTTTGATGTAACAGCTGTCATAAGTCTGAGAGCCATTGGCATATCTAATAGCAAAATTCAAGCCCTGATGGAAGCTTATTCAGGATTTCTGTAAAACAACAAAGGAAGTCAAGCAACATTCATAAAACAAAGCACGTTTTAGCTTTCATTCATGTTTGCACATTTTTATTGTCTCTTCTCAAATATACTTTAATTTCTTCTCTGATTTATTCTGATAGTTTCTTCTATTTCATTACATGGAATGAAAACACAATTGTCTTCATTGATTTTTATTTCAAATACTTGCACATTCACAATACTGTGAGGGCTGTAATCAGTATTAATGTGGTTATCTCCTACTTCTGTCAATGTAGCCATCTGCAGCAGACACAATGGGTGTATTCCCATGGTCAGGGATAGGCTTGTTAGTGGGATTTAGGAGATGGTACAGGACAGGCAGGAAAACACACACTTCAATTCCAAGAACTGTGTATATCCTAGACAGTAAGGAATGAGTTACGTCTGATGGCCCTGCCTCTTCTCCAAGTACCACGCTAGTAAGCAATTTTCTCCAGTGCCTTCAGAAATTATGCAGACACATCCAGTTTTGTTGCCTGCATAAATGATAAGTAACATGGCAACACAAAGTCTCCTTTTCCATACTCACTGTCCTTTCATGTGAATCATTAATTATATAGAAGTCAGATATGAACTTTATCAAATATCTTCCTCCTGATGAGGAGGCAATTACAATATCAAAAAAGCACAGATAGCCAAAAAGAAGTTTCAATGACAGGAAACATCATCTTCCTTCTCCTATATCCTTGATTTCATTACGAGTGTTGTTATTTCTTTTGCTGCTGTGCCCAGTGAACCTAAAAGAGGCACTACACAGGACAGGCAGGAAAAAGTTACACAAAGAACTTGTCCAAATGCTTGGCAGAAACAAAAAATCGCTTAGAGTTTTTTTTTCACATATTTATTTCAACTAGTTATTAAAGGAAGGTGTCATTTTATTCACATAATGAAACATCTCGATTGTATATTATAAATGCTCAGAAGAAATTCTGGTTAGAATGAAAGGTAAAAATAATTAACAAGTAAATGAAGAGTACCAACATTTCTTTTTGATATTCCACCTCTTTTGAGGACAGTATGTGTGACAAATAAGAGACGGCCTGTTTGAACAGAGTAACAGATGAAAGGGAGACTAGAACATTTGCATATTTGCAATATATCAGCTGAATTAATTTTAGACATACAATAATGTTCAGAACAAGTAGTTGAGAAAATTAATATTGCATGTTTAATGTATGCCTGAAATAGCACTTGGTTGTATGGCTCGTATAAGCTACTTTTAAGAGAAGCCTCAGGGGACAATACAAGAGGACTGAAATTCAGAGCCATATCATGTGCCAGCTGCTGCAACAGGTTAACAAATAAGCAGCCAACAGGGACTGATCACACTGGTTAAATGCAGTTTTGCCCAGACAATAATCTAAATGCAGATATTCAGATCTGCCATTTGTACTAAAGAGCTTTATGGCTCACAAAATGAATAAAGATAAAACCAGCCAAAATCCTAAGAGATTATTTAGTTGACAAGCTGAGTACTGTCCTTTTTGTTAAAATGGATTTTTTAAATGCACAGAATTCATAGTCTTCAAAAAAAAAAACTTTTCTCTCTGTGAAGCAATCGAATTACTTTAAAATTTTATACTTTATTACTTCTGTTTATTACCATGCAACTACAGTGGAATGCAAATGCAGAAAAATAGTCTTAAAACAGGCTAAACATAGGCTGAAAGGAAGGTAGAAAATCATGGGTTTCTTGGTATGCACAGCTGCAGACTAAGTGCAGTACATAGAAAAATGAATGTTATCCTTTTCATATAATCTCAAATTCAACCACTAATAAATCTGACAATGAAGAATGCACCTCTATACTGCTTAATGAAACTGTAGTAACTGTACTTCAGTACAACACTGAAGCATTTTACACTGAAGGATAGAATTTCATATGAAATTAAACTTCTTTTTAAGTACCACAGGAAAATAACATACTAAACAAATCCTTTGAAACACCAACATTCAGCATTTTTTGGTAATCTCTTGAAAGTGTTTTTTAAGTTTTTGTATAAACATAAAAAACAGTAAGCAAGTTTTTGACAGGCTGACCTAATTATTTGATTAGCAACGTGTATTTTTTACAGTATATTAGAGCAATACCAAATAAAACAAAAAACAGAACAGCAAAATACCTTTGCCTGGTCTGTGACAGACTGAGGGTGTTCTTGTGATGCAAATAAAAATCAGTGGGAAGTTCCCAGAGATGTGGCTTTCCTTCTGCAGGCTTGAACACTCCCAGAAAGAGATTGATAGAATCTTGCCTGTCTGCATCTGTTAGACAAGAGGCACACTTAACACCAGGAGCACTGCACAGCTCAAGCCCATTCAGACACTGCTTCTTTTTGCTCCTCAGAGACAGTGTCTGTGCCCTACGACTGCTGCAGGGCCCTCTGGGCTTCAAGCAGCACCACGGAACTTCATTTACAGCAGACCTGCTACACTGTAGGGCACATGGGGTTGGTACCAATGCTGCCTCTTCCCTTGGCTTCTCCTTCAGAAGCGCAGGCTTGGCAGAAGTCAGACCTCACACTGCAACTCTGTCTCCCACATGTGTGCATGAAGCACATGCGTGGATTAAGGCATGTTTCAGGAAATTTGACATACCTTAGTGAATTTACTGCAGCCTAAATAACTGAAAAATGACTTGATGAAATTAAACAATATCCATACAACACAAGTTTCCAACAAAACATACAAATGATTAATTCTTTGGGATTTTCTTGCCAATACATAGTAAAATGCTTAAATTTCACAAACACTTTTTAGTAATTTGGACTTGTTTCCTGTTGGTTTAAATCATCAATTTAACTTGTCATAGTCTAAGCTCCACCAAATTATCACTCGATACATGTCTCACTTTTTCTCATCTGTGCAATTTAATTAGTAGTAATTATCCTAAGAGCATTGAGGTCAATAGATGAAAACACTTTCTTGTAAGACTAGATTATTTTTAGATATGTGTTTGAATGATAGACAAGCAGTAATGCGTGGCTAAGAGATTTATTTAGGAAGCAATGAGGAAGCCTCTTTCAACCCTACTCTGAATCTTATATACTGTATGACCCCAAGCGAATCACTAAAATTTTCTGAGTCTGTTTAATTCAGGTACATAAAATACATAAGCATTAAAAAAACGTTTCTCAGATCAGAAACACAAGGAAGTGCTGATTCATGAACTAGCTAGTCCTCAGATTTTTATTTGCATTTTAAAGGATACATGATTAATAGCAAAAATAATAAATGCAGTACAGCAAATCAGCACCCTGTTCTAAAACTGTTTCCTTTTTCTCTGCTTTCTTAGAAAACTTAAAGAATAAAATGATCTCTCTTAATGTGCCATGTTAACAAGTAAGCTGCTGCCATCTAAACAGGCAGTGTTGGACAATGAATCTTTAAATTTCACTGAAACAAATATTTTAAAACTCCATACTCAAAATGCAACAAAGTAAATATGACATTGAATGCTACATTTCAACAATATCATCTTCAAACACAAGGAACGCATACAGTACCAAAAATATATGCCTCAAATGGGCTCAAATACCAAAATCGTAAGTAAATTGGGGAAAGTGTGCAGCACCTTTAAGAAAATTTCATTCGAAGATAGTATTGACTCCAGTAAACACTAATATCTGTTTTTGTACTTTCCTACAAGTTCATTGAGATGACATGATGGATTTTATTTATTTCTAAATTTTTTCTTCTTTTTGTAACATCTTTTTAGAATAAATTCTTTTATTACAAGAGGACGTTCATATCATGACTATCCTTGCAAGCAGACCACAACCCCAAATGTGAACCCAGAATTTTGCTCAGGCTTCTACCTAACTATTTCAGTGGCTGGCATAAAAGCGAACAGCTCAGAAATTTGTTCCATCTTCTATGTCACAGTACAGGTGACACTGCAAGTGTGCTAGCTTTGGCTCAAAAGAATTGATGAAGCCAGACTTTATTCCCAATGCAAACAATAAGAGACCACATCACTGAAATAAACAAGTTCTCCATTTCCCATTTAGTCTGGACAAATATGATACACAAATTACATGGTTTACATTTGGAAAAGTTACTCTGAATGGTGCGCTCTCAACATTGTTATATACACAAAAGCAATAATTTCAGCCAAAGAAATCAGAGATTACTGAAGTATTTCTATCCATTGTCCAAGTCCCTGTTTTAAAGTTCACAGTCTCTAAATAATTGCAGTCTACTAGGACAAAGGAAAAAAGGGTACTTCCACCCCTGGCTATGCAACTTTTGTGAAAAAGAGTAATAGAGAACTGACAGAATATTTATAACACAGTAGCACTCAGTGTTTGCCCTTCTGATATGTCTTAGACTGTGCTTTGATCATTCTTTTAGATCTTTTGCAAGACTTCTAAACACACCACAGTATTTTTTTTTTGTTATTTTGCATAAGATAAGGCTCAGCATTTTTCAAAGAAGTTTTCCCTTAGCAATGTTGCCCAGAAGAAACTAGAACACTCAGTGTTCAACTAATGAGTGGTATGAGCTAATAAAGGAGTAAGTTAATATTTTACAGCTTATTTAACTGAAAAACTAGCTTTTTTACTTGGTTTTCTAATTTAATTTTGTCTTTTTTATCACAGATTTAACAGTTTGTAGCTCCTATTTACACAAAACAATTACATGAATTACAGATTGCTTTGCTTTGAGCTCTCAGAAACAAGACAAGAAACACTCCACATAAAGCTTTCTACTCATGTTTGGATTTACCAGTTTCCCTATATTTGCTGAAGACATTCTGTCCAACATTTTAAAATTCTGTAACACTTACCTGCTTCTCTATTGATCTACAAATGTCTCTGACAGATGCAGTGCTAAATGTGTGCATTTTCTAAACAAAGGGCTGCATGCTACAACATAGGATAAATAAATGTATCATCAAATCAGAATACCTATTTGAGATGCTACTAAATTATTTGGAAATTATAGTATAGAGGAACTCTGTCATAAGGTCATAGTGTAGATTATTGAAACATCATAAGTAAGATGTTTTGTAAACAATGGCTTGAAAGAAAGCACTTAATTTACCTGAGAAAGCATTACTGTAGTATCTTGAGAGTGTTTGCATAATATCTTTGGAATGCTGAGTCCATGGAGCAATCTTTCTGTAAGTTTTTACTCTGTGGACAAGCTGAGAGCCTCCGTACTGTAGAGAAAGCGTGTCCCCATGATCTTCATATAATTCCTCAAATAATCTGAAGGAAAAGCAAAATGTGTAATCTATGAAACTTCTGAACAGAAGTTTTTAAGAGAAAATATAATAAAGTCTTTCTGCAAGTGCAATTCAATTTCTTCGCCTTTATTCAGATAAATACATGAAAATTTTATTCAGACATAATAATGACTAAGAAGGTTTAGACTTTGAGATTTTCATTACTTTTTAATATAAAAGAAGAGGTTCACACAGAGTATGCAGTTCTGTAGATTCAGGAAGAAGATTAACATGTCCTACTACTTAATGGGGAGAAAACAAACAATATATCGTCACTAACCAAGGAATGTTTAATACACTAAAAGGGACAGAACATATCAATACCTCAAGGCTACATTTTCTGTTAAGTACACCAGGAATGAAGTTAGCATAACCTTCCAAAAATCTCTGCAGTTACAATAATGATGACTCAAAGGTACAAAATGAATAAAAATTACTCGTAAGAAAAGCGTATGGAAGTCAGGTAACATTTGCTGGAGCTGGAAAATCTTGATGTAAGCAGAGAGCAAAAAGAATTGGCTGAGAATTTACTTGAACAAGGAGAGCTGGCTAAAAAGCAATAAAGTCCTCTGGCATCAAGAAGTTGACACTATCCAAACTGAGACTAATCCAAATAGCAAAAATTAAACAAGCTTCCTATCAATGACAAAAACAAGACAACAGTCTCAGAAGAAGAGGCTATCTTAAGGAGATGGCGCTCAGTCTAGAAGATAAGAGACTGGAAAGTGCTCCTCAGATATGGAGACTATGGCCTTGCTTGAGCAAGACAATGACAAGGATGATATTTTGCTAAAAAAGACTGGAAGTTTAATTAAGAGGCAAAAAACCCCAAACCAGAACAAAACAAGCCCCAGTCCCTCCCCAAAACTAAAAAGTAAACCCAGTCATTAAACCTGCGGGAATGTGTTCCACATCAGTATAGGAAGACAAAGTAACTCAGGCATCTACATGTAATACCTGCAGAGGAAAGAAGTCCTTGAGGAGTGAAAACGAAGATAGAAACAAACAACAAAATAAAAGTAAGAAAAAAAAGCAAGACAATAAAAGCATTCCCCTAACAAAGCCTCCAACAAAAGGGACAGTATTGCATATGTAACCTTGCAACCATCTGACTGAAGTTCCCCGGAAAGGAGCTGGATGAAGAACACTTATCTGAGCAGCAAATCAATTTCTGTAAAAACTAAATAGCTGTCCAGCAAATCTTCTGTCCAAGGTCAAGTACAATAAGATAAATTAGGAGGAAACAGCTACTAAGTAACTTTAAAAAAAAAAACAAAAACCCCAAAACAACAGACAAAAAAAACCCCAAAGAAATAACCCCAAACCCACTTGCCTCCACAGAAATTGTTCAGAGATCACAAAACCACGTATGAGAATCTCATTTGTTTCTTTGGGTTTGGTGTGTTGATTTGGTTTTTTTTTTTTGACTAGTAGCCCCAGGAGGCTGCACAGCAACTGGTATTGGCAGCAGGAATTATTTATTCCCAGAGGTAAATGTGCTGCTCCCAGCAGCTGGGACATGGTGGATGAGAGGCACTGCTAGCATACCCAGGAAGCCACCAGCGGGTGCTCTCCCTGGCCACCAGGCAGAGGCCAGGAGCCACCCACCTGCACACTGAACCAACATGCTGCAGGTGAGGGGGTTTCTGCAGCACATACCAGCTCCAGGCACCAGGCAAGTGCTGGAAACTAATGGGAAAAAAGAGGAGGAGCTGAAGGTATATCTCAAGTGAAGGAGACTGAAACCTGATTACTTGTGGTTTCTGAATACAAATTAGGTCTCCACGCTCTAAAACTATCAAAACACTAGTTAAAATCAGCAATGAAGCCATAAGTTTCACAGTCACAACAACAGCTTAAAGGAATAAAAACACAGCACCTTAAAGACTCCTACATTAATTTCTGAAGCAAGTGTACATGTTAAGCAGCTTAGTTCACCCTTACCCCCAAAGGATTTCAATACAAATGCTGGGTTTTCATAAAGAGTTTGAGGATGCTTGTGTAAGTACCATTGACACTTGGTCTCAAAGAACAATTTTGCTGAAAAGCTTTTCTTCAATAAATCAAAAACCATGAAATCTTCCCAAAGAAAAAGTAGGAAAAAGTAGGAAATAGCAAGGTAAGATGTACTTCTATACAATTACCAGTTTGGCATTTTCCATGAAAGTGTGTATTTACTTTAGTTTTCACTCTCAGTCAGCATTTTGCCTCAAGCAATTGAAGCAAGTGTAAAAGACTGGGGCAGAGGTTTTCTTAAGTTTATTTCAAAGGAAAACACATTTCTTTAAATTTATTTTATAAAAAGAATGAAGTCAAGCAGTTATATAGTAAGACTGATTAATATCCTTTTCCAGAAGATCCAACTTTCAGCATGACAGGATTTTCTCAAGATTTCAAGTATGAAAGACATTTTGAACTTGGATGAATAAACATGAAATCATTCCAGCAGAAATAAGTGTATGATTCTTCTACACGGACATAATTCTCCATAATCTCTTGACTCAAAATTAAAAATTAATACCAAGACACACTCTTTTAATCTATCTTACCTTACAGCATCTGTATCAAACTGTAAATTTGGTTTATCAATCAATCCCAATGAATACAACTGGTAGGCCAAAGCACATTTCCCCACCATAAACTGGGCTGTGTTAGTGCGATCTAAACAATCCACACAATTGGTTCGAAGGACTCCAGTCTGGTAAAGCAATCCAAATAAAAGATTTATCTTAGTCAACAAATTAGTACACTCATTATTATTACTTTTTTACTACTAGCTAAGTCTTATCAAATCTCAAATTGTCCTTACAAAAATTTGAGGAAAGACATTTCTAATAAAGGTTCAAAAGCAAGTCATCTTTAGCAAGCTACATCAGATGGCTGCCATGCCTATTTTCAAAATATTCTTGCTTTTATTATCACAGTAACTGGATGTTCCTTCAACTCACAAACAGGCCTGAAGAAGTCACAATTTGGATGTGACTCACAAGATGTCTAGTCAGAGATGAACTGTGATCTGAATGCTTATATGTATGTCACTGGTGACTCTCAAATTATTAAAGATAAAATAATCACTTTCCTACTACAGGTAAACCTGTAAGACTAACATTAAAAACTAACTAGGGCTGATTTTTTTTTTAAAGAGATCAAATTGTATCTGCTCTGCTGTTTATCCGCCCTCAACAAACATATCCCAGTGATGAGCTAGTACAGGAATGGTCCCATGCTCTCTAACTTACAAGAAATACAAAATTATGAATGGCAAGTCAAAGCAACTAATGTGTCTTAAGAATATGCCCTGTGTTCAGAGTATATAACTACAACATTCAGGTATAAATTTGATATTGTATGCTTTGCAGTTTAGTCAGTACTTTTCTGACCTTAAAGGAAGACATGTTTCTAGTTTTATTTTCTTTTAGTGCTGGAAAGTGTAACAAAGTACAGAATATTCAGCACTGGTGAAAATGTCAGTAATCCACGTTCATGTGTATGAATATGTTACCAGGGTTAAGTATGTGCTTATTCCTCACTCCTTCTGTAGAACATTTTATGACGCAGTTTGCTAAAATGCTGCTGGTTTAACTTTCACTGCACTGGTAACATTACAGACTAAACAGTAATGGAAACCAGTTTAAAATACAAGCATTTCTCAGACTAAGTCCAGCAAAATTCCAACACCATAAGGTTTCGGGGTACCATGCAAGAACTTAAGGCCCTAATTCTCAATTAGATTTCTAGGAAGGACAGCCATAATAATATGTACTATAAATACTAATTTAAGAGCAGTCTGTGGGTCACCAATCAGGCACTTAAGTGAAATGATTCACTGTTCTTTGGGAGTGCTGACCTACATCACTATGAACTAAAAAAGTATATTTTAGTACCTGCAAGCGACCAGTGGAAACAACACAACCTCCCAGTTCATTCCACCTGAAAAAGAAACAAAACAGAATTACTTTCAAATTATTTAATAAAATAACAGACCGTATCATGTATTGACCTACTCAGTGACAAATAGTTACTGCTGGATTTTCAGGAACTTGAGAACTCATCTGCAGCAGTCTAAACAAATACAGTTTCTATTTTTAAAAAAAAGTTTTATATTTTGTATTTATAAAACCATAAAATCCACTGGTTAACAACAGACTCAGTAACATTTAGATGACAATTATTTTATTAGTATGCCTCAAAAGAAGTCAGTAATTTCCAAATTAATAAGTCTTAAAATAACAAATAATTTAATAATCATAGAAATTCCAAACAGCTTTCTAAGGAATAGGTGCTATTCATTTTGCATCATATAAATTATAGGTACTTTTCATCTGGACGCAAGATACTGCAGTAGGAATCGGGTCGATTTACAAAAAATCCAGTCTTCTTCACTACACTTTCTGCAATCACATTCAGTCTGTCAAGGACATTGCAAAGTTTGCTGAGGAGAGAGGAAAAAAAAAGACAGTCAAGATACATTAATACTAAAAAAATATTCACTACATAAAAAGCTTTTCCATAACAAAAATTATTAAAAACAGGCCCACATCACAGCTTTATTCATTCAACAATAATTATGTCTGGGGTTTTCTTAGATTTTACAGGAGAGAGAGATTGACTGTATCTGAGAAATTTTGCTTCTTTTTGATAAAAAAAATTACATAAACTAGAAGCAGNCCTCCTGAACCCGGTGGTGGGGGAGGGGGAAGTTGTGGGGTTTTTGTTTCCTGTAAGGGGCTCCTTTGGAGACTTTTTCCCCTTGATTTGTCCTAAACCAGGACAAGAAGACATAAAAAACCCAAACCTCCTTGATTTTTACATCACACTGATTTTTCTCTACCAAACTTTCTGTGATTCAAAAATATGAATGAGGCAGAAAAGGATGTATGATCATCCTGAATCACATTCCCTTGTTTTGTTTGCAAGTTGCTGTTTTGTTCAGTAACATTTGCTTCCATATGTGCATTGCAGCTACAAGCACTAGTACAGAAAAGACTTTTTCTACCTTTTAGTGTATTTGGCCATATCCCAGGGTATATATATAATTGCATGCTCTGGGGGTAAGAACTGGTTGAGATACGTCACAGCAGCAACAAGTTCTTCACTGAGAATCCTTTCGTGCTTTCTTTTTTCACGTTCCTTTAGCAAAAAGAAAAGGAATTTGACATCAAAATTTTCATTAACAAACATATATAACCCATACACATGCACACATACACGTATGCATATATAATGGAAATCAAAAGTGGAAGCTGTAACAATAGCAGGCAGTTCTTCATAAATAGTACAATTAAAATAAAAACAGAAAAGATAGACAATTTGAACATTCTAGGTTTTTAACAATCATTTTGTACTGGTAGTAAAAGTCACCTGTTTCAACTGTGCATAATCATTGGCTGAAAAATGGTATGCTGTAAGTGTTAAAGAAGAAAACACAGAAATAAAAGTGGCAATGTAGATGAAATGGAGAAGCACAAAAGAGAAGCAAAAACACAGGCAGAAAGGGAAGCATCCCATTCAGCTGTGGAATATGGGAGGACAAAGCGAAATTCTTCTCCATTACTGGCAGAGATGGCAAACAACAGCTCCCATCTCCCAGTCTTGCAATAACTTTTGAAAATTAGATTTGTGTTACCATTGCCTGAATATAACATTTGTTTTCATAGAACCACAGAATGGTTTGGGTTAGAAGAGACCTTAAGGTCATCTAGTTCCAACCTTGCTTTGAATGGAACCATACTATTTCAGTAGTTATTAGTGCTAAATTAAATTTAGTGACAAATTTATTCGGACTTAGATCTAATGGGTAATAGCAGAAACCTGAAAAGAACAGTGAAAGGTTACTGTAAGAAACCCCTAAACCAAATGGGAAATTTGGTTTTTGAATGGCTGTAGTGGAAGCAGAGTTATGTACTACATCCTGTAGAATGAGATTTATGAAGAAAATATTCCATTTGTAAGCTAATATTAGTTTTAGAACATAACCAAAATTACACAGTGACTCTACAGAAAGAAGCATAATGTTAAAAATCAAGCACATAGAACATATTCAAAATATTATACCTTCACAAGATTCAATATAATAATGGGAGAGCCAAATCTCTGAAGCATTTGGTCAAAGTGAAGAGCAGCAACGTGTGCATAAGGATCTGCTTGGTCCACTAAAACAAACATAAATTGAAGATGATAATAAGTGAGCTGTAGAATTTTCCCTTAATAGTACTCTTCACAAAAGATGCATTAATTCTCTGCTAATAATGACAATTAAATACTTTCCCCTCTTTTCATGCAAAAGCTCTTAAAAAAATATTCCCTTTGCTGAATTGTAGGCAACTTAAATTTTCATGAAATGCTTATAAAGAACAACTATTCTGGCCCCATTAATCTCAGCCCAAACATCTTCCACCATTTTCAACAGGCTTAATACTTTATCCACAATACTAAGATAAACGTAGCTAACTTCACACACAAAGTAATACAAAGAAAGCTCACATCTTCAAACAGAAACACTTCCTATTTAATTTCTGAATGTGAAGTCTAAGATGGAGATTTTTTCCATAATTTTTTACTTTGAATTATGGCTTCACAAAGCACAAGTGAACAGACAATTTGTTCACTTTTGCAAATTCAGTTTTCATTTATTCTCTCAGATATTCCTTTAGGCCACAGCACTAACCATAATCTATCACAAAGAATAATTTGTACACACGTGTTATGGGTGGCTTAGGCATCATAGTTGAAATATCTTGAGACCAGTACAGAGGGACAGACCCTCGAACCTGAACATAGGAAGAATAACTCCCCGCAGAAAATGACATAACTGAAGCATCATAAAGTATTTGTTCAGTTTCCACTTCATTAGCAACGTCTCCCTAAACCAAACAGAAATACACATATGATGTAGACATGACATTCAAAGCTGCATGCAGTACAGAGAATTGATCATTACAAACACAGCACAGTTAAACTGTGAGACACTGAACCACAGTAGTGAGAACAACACTGAAGGTTAAATTCCCATTTGTCTCTAATGAATATTACAATTTTTTAATTTTTTCCCTCAGTTTGGGAAATAACATTATCTCTAAGTGTAAAAAAACCAAAACAAGAACCAATTTAGAATGATTAAATTTATCATTTTAGGAATAATTTTATTATGCCAATGAAAACTGTAATGATACCTGTGATAACATCATCTAATAGCATAATTTATAGCCAAACCTTTAACAACCCTCTAAATCATTTGACCTCTTCAGTCAGTCAAGTTCAAGCTTTCATACTGGGGAGGCGCAGGAGGAAACAACCCCTAAAATCATATTTCATTTACCTCACAGTTTGCTCCTCGTTTCAGAAAACGTGTTCCAGCAAATTTGCTTGATCTTCTGGCTATCAGAGTGACATATATAGGGCGGCCATATATTAACAGTTCTTGAAAGAGAAGTTAAGGTTTACATATCACACGCAATTTTTTGTTCACTTACTTTATGCACACAAAAATAAGTTCTAACAAACGTGTATGGAACTAATATATCTGATTTACTAAAATCACCCTAACAGTGGTGAGTATTACTTCCAGACTTATTTTGCAGCTGGAAGAGAACATTGCCCTTTCCAACAATCTGTTTTAAGAACTTTGAAAAGCGAATCTACATTGCAATACATCGTCCACTTCTCAGAACCTACAGAAGAGAAGCAGCATTTCTATTTTATGAAATGACAATGGAAGTGAAATAGATACCTAGCACTGCAAATGCTGTTTTTGTGAATACTGGGATTAAAACTTGAGAGCTTAATTTTCAGGTGAAGTCTATTAGTCACCCTCTAATTATCTGTTTAGAAAAATATACAAATTTGCAACCACTTATGTAACAATAACTGAAAGCCAGAGGCAAACACACTATGGATGCAGTGGTGGCTTTTTTACAGTCTTTTTCCATTTTACTAAAACCAAACAGAATCAGAGCCTAGTATGACTATCACGGCTTCCTCAGTGTTAGGGAGGCACAAGAAGAGTTAAGAAGATATTTGCTCACACACTAAGCAGCTGCAGGCATAATGTTGGTGGTCAGATCCAGCTTTGATTAAGTAAGACCACAAATGAAATAGTGGTATATAAAAACAGATCTAGCATTTTGTCTGGGGACTAAGCCAATGACCAAGAGTCTTACAATCATAAAAAAGCAAAGTTAAATTTTGCAGACACCACTAATGTTAACTTCATAATTGTATTTGCTTCCCCAGAAATTTTAAGCTAACATGATAGTGTTGGTGAATAAAAGAGTGTCTTTGTAATATACTAAATTCTTAACATGTAACATGACATTTCTTTGCACTGTGCTATGCATTTGGACTTTTGCTCCTCCTGCTACAATGTACCTAGACCCTTTTAACCATTTAAAATAGTATATAGTCAAGAAAAGAGACTTTCACTTGTCCCAGTGCTCTTCACACAGCAGGGCTGAAGTTCCATCATCGTCTTCAACAGAAAGACAGTAAATACAAGAATTTCTGCAAATCTCAGTAACTAAAAAATGTTTTAGAGAAGATAAGTAGGAGAGCATTTCTATGGCAATGTCATGGTTTAAACACAGATGAAACCAAATCAGTCAGCAATTCAGTTCTGCTTAGCTTTTCTCCCTTTCCTCAAATATCTGTGAAAAAATACAGCTGAGCCTAAAAATCCTCTCAAGTTCTTTACTACTAAACCCCACACTTATAAACAGAACCTCACTGAAAATGCAGTCTACCTGTGTTAGGGTCCTTTCACCATAACCATAATTCTTACTTAGAAACTAACAAAAATAAAAGCTAAACAGTAAGTATAAAATTGAATGGTATTTATGTGACAAAGAAATAATTCAATGTTCAAAATGTTTTTTTTCAAAATTGATAAACCAAAATTCATTACGACAGTAGAAGGATACTTGATTGCCCACAGAATCCATGAATAATATACAGCAGCCAGTCACGATGAACAGCACTTCTTACTGCTTCCAGAAGCTTGGCATTCCACACGTACTTTTCGTAAGGCTTACTGCAAATCCCAAATACACCTAGGAAGTTGTTACAGTGAAAATGCAATTAAGAAACAAGCTCACTGCTTTAAAATCCAGGACATTGGATCTTTGTTTTGATTTTCCCTTGACTGCAACTCAGGTTAGCATTTACTCGCATCCTTGAGGTTTGCCGAACATAGATAATTCCAGGCACATGCTGAAGTCCAGTGTTTATGAGGATTTGTAGTTTTTCTAGAGTTGCCAGTCACTGCTGTGATTGAGTGCCTTCATGCAGAAGTTACTGATATACCTCAGTATTGAAAAGAGATCTCTACAGAGTAGCATCAAGGGATTTGATAATAAGGGAAATAAAGTTGTGAATTCCAGTTAAGGCAAAAATGCTCTTACAGGAGGACTTTATAAACTTCTCAATTCTGCATCACCTCTAATTACCTACTAGGTTCTGGAAGATCATGAACATCAATCCTTTTTCACATAATTCAACATCCTAATTTGCACTAACACCAAGAAACACAGCTATTGCAGACCTACAAATTAAAATTCTGTTTCTGATATATCTGGAATCAGAGTCTTCTTCTGTTTCAAATATCAGGACCAAGATGACAACTGTCACTGAAAGGTGGTAGAGGGAATTGAATGAATCTGAAACTTAGAAGAAAGAGGACAAGAATTCTATTGCCTATATTTTTTCACACTTTTTTCAAATGAAGTTTCTGACAGGACGAATTATATTGTAGCAGTGTGAATGCCACTTATAGCAGACAACTACAGCAGTCAAATGTTCCACTGGAGGAAAAAGGAGTTCTTTTTACAGACTGCAGGTGAAAATGCAGCTGTTGAACAAACTATTGCTACCTAGACCCAGCTTACTGTAAGCCCAGGGAAAACTGACGTAACCAAAATATTTTCATGAAGGAGTTTAGACAGTCAGCAGAAGCTGGTCACAAGCACTTAGCCAGCAATTTTTCCTCTTTCTTACTACTAGCAGCATTACTTTGGTGAGAATTAATTC
Source organism: Ploceus nigricollis (assembly GCA_013399945.1). Lineage (NCBI taxonomy): Eukaryota > Metazoa > Chordata > Aves > Passeriformes > Ploceidae > Ploceus > Ploceus nigricollis. Next base: position 230,430 of record VXBC01001367.1, on the reverse strand, counting down.
TTAAATGACAGGTGGCTATTAGTTGCACATATTCTTTAATTAGATAGGTGAGTAGCACACAGTGCTGATGGGGTCAAGGTTAGGGCATCTTCATTTCTGATTGTTTTTACAATGACATAGAAGACATGGTGCCTTTGTAAGGATTCCTGAGGGATCATCCAGATTAGAGTCTTTGCAGAAGAGGAATTATTGCTCTCTTCATTCCTTATGATCTTTTCTGATATTGTAGTATTTGATAACCAGTTGCTGGTATCTTGATATATATGACCATGTTACTAATATCTTTTTCTTGAGGGCATGGGGGTTTCATTCAACAGAATAAAATCCAATATCAAGAGTTTCAGGAGAAACTTTCTCTGTGTGTGTGTACACGAAGAAAAAGGGAGAGAAAATAGTTTTTCTCTCTGGCTGCTCATCTTTATACTCTTATGAATACATTAGATCCAAACTGAAGGCTGAAGTTTCCAACCGAAATGAGTAATTTTTCTAACATTTCTTGACAGGGGTTACTACAGTAAGATGATGCTAACTTCATACAGTTCCTCTGTTGTCAGTATTCTCTAATATAAAACAAAAAAAAAGGATCAGTTATTGCTTCCCACTCTCTTTGTAACTCATTCCTATTGGGATACTCAAAAGTCAGTTGAGTAATCAATTACTGAAAAATGTCAGCATGCTCAGTCATCTTCCCCAATTGCAATGTAACTTAAAACAATGACTACACACCTCTAGAAATCACATTGTTCACATTGAAATGTATTTGGCACTTTACAAAATCTTTTATTAACTCACAATTGTTAGGACACTACTGACTAACATTATCAGTTTAATTAGATGTGTTTTCTTACCATTTCCCCCCTGTGTTGAAAGTCCTTCATCTTCAAATATATCAAAACTCTCTTGTCGAGTCTGAGTTGTTTCAGTTTTTAATGTCTCAAGTGGCATTCTCAGGACAGTAAGATTATACTGAAGGGAGTGAGACAGATCATAGCTGTAACTGATAGACAGTTAACATTTATTAATAATTGTAGATGCAGAGGAATTTTCTGAAAGCCCTTACTTTCCATCTGTACTTATATATAACACAGTACTATTTTATAGAAAAGACTTATGAACAAGAAACACAGATTCTGATTCTATAATGGCAAATGATCCAATGATTTCCAAAAGAAGCTTTACAAACGCAGAAACTGTTTACAGTTTACAAAGACTGAAAAAGTGTTTATATGCTTCTTTTAACTGAAAACGAAACATATTGTTTGAACAAAGCATATCAAGAAACTTAATTCACCATGTCCCAAGAAGCATTCGAGAAGTTTTAAAAAAGTTATTCCATCAGAAAAATCTATATACATTGACAACATCATTTTTCTGAGATTTAAGTGCTGCTACTTTCTAACTGCTACCTGAACTCAAAACAGCCAAAAAACTGGTCCACAAAAATGGTATCTGTCCCCAGCTTTAAGATTGCAGCACCGATGCATATTAAGGCACTGGCTGCTGAATAAAGAAAAGGGGTTTTTTTATTAGTTCCATAATAGTTACAAATTTTCCACCTCATGTCTCTTTTACTAACACTCTATACTAATGGCTAAATTTTTTTAAGCTACTAGGCTTCTTCCAAAGGAGAAACCAAAGGTACACTACAATTAAAATCAAAAATACTCATATATTTCCATTTTAGTCTAAGACAGCATCAGTGACTAGTGGTCCTCATGTAAGTTCTAGATTTTCATTAAAGAACTAAAGCATTATTTAAACATTAGACACTTAGATTTATCACTAATGATAACAAAGTGTAACCCATGCATCCACATATTTCCATAATGATGTCCTGACCCATCTGTTAGGGAAAAAAAAAGCCTGTAACATGCTCTGTTTGCATATAACAGAACCTTTAAACAGTATCCCAGTAAGAGACATGTTCAGGCTGTTTTCCCCACTCTCCCCTTAGACCAAATGTTTTCTTATAATTGATTTCTAATTTTCTTCAGGATTTCTATAAAAATCATGCAGAAAAATGTGTTATGATTTCAGCCAAGAACAATTTAAATGAAGCTGATAGATTTAAAAGATTCTAAACAATAACAAAGAATACTAGTATCACCCTATGTTTCTCCTTTTGAAAGTGAAAATCACGCTAAATATGCAGCTTAAACACAGAGCACAAAAACATTTCATGAAAACAATTCTTTTGATGAAAAATAAAACATAAACAGTAAATTATCTGCCAGCAGGAAAGTTTTCATTTATGCCACATAGGATGTGCCAAAAACATACTTTTGTATAAGTCATTCACTTACTCTTTTTTTTCTGTACAAGAAATTTTAAATACGTAGTTTATCTTTATTCTATAGTTTCAGCTTGGAGAAAATAAGTCTTTGGGAAGACCTCCCTATGGCCTTCCAGTACTTTGAGAGGGCTTATAAAAAAGGAGGGAGAGCAACTTTTTACATGGGCAGATGGTGATTAGACAAGGGGGAATGGCTATAAACTAAAACTGGAGAGATTTAGGAGGAAATTCTGTATTGTGAGTACAGTAGAGCTGGAACTGGATGATCTGTAAGGTCCCTTCCAGCCCAAACCATTCTATGATTCATTTTATGATAAACATGTTTGTTAGAGCCACATAAGAATCTTCTCCTTTCCTGTCTATGTAAAACCACAGAAACAGCACAGATTTGTCATCTCCAAAGGAGGTAGTGGAGGGAAGTTGTATAGAATTAGGGCTGGGAGACAATGCATGGAAGAAAAACTCAGGTTTTACACTGCAAAAAATCTTTCACACGCCAAAGCATGAAACACACATAAAACTTGGGTAGGTTTTATCTTCACAGATCCAGCTGTGAAAGCCTTCATTTTCCAAGAGGAAGCATCTTCTAGACTGACACACCTTTTGGTAATTGCAAGAGGGATTTTTTTTTTTTTTTAAGTCTTCAAGTCTTCTTCTACTACTGCCAGGTTTACCATCACATTTCTCCCATTTTTGTGCTGTCCCAAAAATCTCACTTAATAGTAGCTGGGACACAGAAACTTGTCTTCGGTATGGCATTCATGAAACAATAAACAAGAGAACTGCAATACATAGAAAGCCCTATGAAAGACATACCCCACACAGGGTGTATCTTAAATGAGGACCTATTTCTCTACCTTTGCTCCTGAGTCAAGGCAAAGCTTTATTTATGGAAAATGAGATCAATAAAGAATAAATAACAAGACAAGCAACCCCCCTGAAACATAATACTTTTCCAAAGAGAGAACTTCTGCATAATCTGGCAAGGCTGAACCGTCAGTGGAAACAGTAGTTTCAGTGTCTACTTTTTTCCATGCCATTAATAGTTCTATATTTTTTAACCTAATGGAGACTAAATTCCTAGCCAATTGATTAAAGGAGAAAGCAGGTTCAAAATACACAGATGAAAATGGACAAGCAGCATGATCAGGTGTCTTATTTCTCCATAATATCAACCTAAAAGTCTTGGGTATCAAAACCAAAACTTTTAATCTTCTAGCAAGTGTAAGTGCACATTTTTTTTAAGGAATAGTAACTAATACCTACCTAAAATAGAAGTTGCTAGAAAGGTCCACATTTTGAAAGATTCTCAGATACCTAGCAAAATAATTCAAGTTGTAGAAAAAATTATTAATTTAACAGGACAGACTATAAAATATCATTCAGAGGATCACAGAAAAGAAATTACACATAAATATTGATTCTTACCCTATGTTCCCTTCCTATCTTACTGCAATTGTTTTGACAGGTAATAAGACTAGAATGTCAGCATATGGATTAAATAAATCAAATACTCTTTTTTAAAAAAAACCAACAAACTAATGTCTACTCATACACATACTCTGTTTCTTTATGAAGTTGTAAAGTTGTGGTTCTATTTTCCACTTATGCACATCAAATTTTTCAGGACTTAAACAAGAAAACTCTCAAAAATACTACCAAAGAAATTAAATTTTTCCATTACTCTCAAAAAAATGAAAAGAAAAGAAATATCTAGTAAAATCTGTCGTAGCCTTGCAAATTCCCAGAAGAAACCATTACATTGTCTATGAATAATACAGTGGCTGACACCATAAATGTGTATGTTAGATAAGATGGTCTGCTGCACACTAAGAGAAGAGACTGAGGTCTATGATCAATCCCACCTTAAGTGGAAGCTTTTTTCATATTTACTACTGGCTTGGTTCTTTACCTGACGTCAATTTATCATAAATTATCACTTTTTGACTATTTACACTTAGTACAGACTGAAAAGCAGTTTATTGATACCAGTTGCCTCCTATTTCATAGAAGCAAAGTTACCCTACCCTGATAAAAACATAAAGGCTCTAACTTCTCTCTTCATAAAAAAGTCCCTGAAAAGATAAAAGCAGTTAAACTTACTGGTGAATCTTTTTACCACCCTTTACAACTGCAAGATTCTGACAGCAGAGAAGAATTTAATAATTTATTCAGCACTTTTTGAAGGGCACAAAAGATCTCTTCAGGTGACATTAACATCATGCAAGAGCTACTAAATAAAGAACAGTGCCCCAAATCATACAAACTGATAATGCTAATGCATTATTTTGCCCTTGCAGGAACAATGTTTATATTTGACACTTCTTAGTGCAGATTTGCTAAACTTAGCTGTGACATGGAGATGTGGACAATAGACTCTAGAAGACAAGGACAGTAGTATTTACTCTCCAGGTTAGATGCCACAGAACTTGTAGTCTATTTTCCAACCAATGAAATAAAATGGCTTGAATGACATACTAATACAAAAAACCCATGACTGAAGTTTCCAGTTGCAGTTCAACATTGTTTAGAAAATATTCAAAAAGTACACACTAATTATCAGCATTATTTACCTGGCCTCATCAGGATGACTGACTCTTACAGAGTCATTTGGAATGTAGATCATATTTGTATCTTCTATTTTATATATTGCATGACCTCCAATATCTGCCATTTTTCTTCTTTTTGTTATTAACACAATGTAATAGCCTTCTAAAAACCTGACAAAACCTGTTAAAACAGCATTACAATGCTTTTAGTTGCATATTTTTGTTTATTTGCTAAAACATATTTAGCAAAACAGCATCAAGATTGTCTCAAGACTTCAAAGAATTTTTATTAGTTTTGAATGTTATATGCATATATATATATATATATATACACACACACACACACAGAGTCTTAAAATTCACTCCCATTAATCAACAAAACACATAGTTTTTACTTATTTCCCCTCCCACTGTGGGTATTTTTAATACTAGGTAGCAGAGTTAGGACACTGAAAATTTGGACTATGTTTCTGTCTACTTAACGTAGTTGTATTTGCTTTTGACAGGACTCTTATTGTTCAGAGTGAGGCATACTCTATTTACTTCAGATACTAAAGGTTAATTTTCCAGGGTAAGGAAGAATCCCAGAGTCCAATTTTCTTTTCAGGTTCATGTACTCTCTGCTGGGGAGGAACACAGCAAAAGGAGGTGTGGGTAAAACAACATCTTTGTGTTCACTCTCTCCTTAACAGCAGGGAACTGAACTCCTTGACTAGAGCAGCATCTCCCCCAAACCAGCCATTCAGAGAATCAGGGGTACTCCTTTTTTTCCTGTTTCCTCTCTCAGATATCAACACTTCACCCTGCTGAAACACAGAAGGCTAAGAAGGTAGAACAGGCAGTGTCTGGTTTTATTGCCTATAAAAAGATGGCTTCTGAAGCCTCCACCCTCATTCCCTGTAGGGCACAGCCATGCTTCCTCATGGAGTGCCTCCTTTGGATACTTCTGTTATATACTATTGGGGAAAAGTGTAACAAACCTTTAAATACAACACAAATGTAGAAATTCAAATGGAAAATAGATATACATAACCACCCCTGAACTCAAATGTGTTACTAATACAGTATGTATAGCAGTAATATGTTTTAATAAGTCATGAATTACATTAATTAGCTACTGGAGGTAGCTGCTCTGATAGGTTGCTGAGAGCTTGAAACTCACTATTGCACTATTAACAAATAAATTAACTTGGGGAGGGAGGTGATGATGATGATGACATGATACAAATGGACCCTCACAATTCATAGTTTTACTTGTATTTATACTCAGTTCTTTTAGCTTTGCAGTACAAAGTAAAGAAGAAGGATGAGGAGAGCACACATTTTCCTCCCTGTCACTGCTGGAGGCTGCAACGTGATCGAATGAACTGCAATCTTTTCTTCCACCTTATTAGCCCCCCTTGGAAAAATGCTCTCACCTGCACAAAGACAGGAGGCCCTGCTGACAATAAGAAACAAACCTTCCATTTGAAGCAGATTATTCAATTTCAGTTGTTAAATAGTAGTCACAGTTCTTCCTGTATCCTCCAGGTACTAAAATCACTTATGTGAACAGCCTCTGTCCTTTGAATTTCAGCAAACATTATACCAAAGTCTGATAAGGAACTGAGTCTTTCTCCTTGGCCTGGTTCCCTCCCTTTAAAAGCAATTTCTACTTTTAAACACTACACAGTAAACCAGAACTCAGCCTATCAGCACCTCCATTCTGAGTGCACTGAATGTAATGCATCTGGTTAATGAAATAACTAGAGGACAGAACAAAGCTGTTCTTTACAATTTTAGGAAAAATAGCCCTGTTCTTCTGACCTGAGCCAGGAGGCAGAAATAAAGCACCAGTTGCATTCCTTCGAATTACATGTTTATACGGATATGGTCTGAATCACATAATTTGGAAGTATATCATCTGATAGAGAGTCTGTTACTTCTAAAGAGTCATCCAGAAATACATATATCATATCTGTTAACCAATACATTTGTGCAGCTACAGAATAGAAACTCTCCTGTTATGAACTGTATGTATAAACAGTCATACAATTGGGATGCAAAATTTTAACTGATTGCAACCACTTACCAACCAAATATTTATCACATATTTAGACAGTGAGCACTGATGGCTTGTGCAAAAAAAAAAAACTCCAATGCTGCAAGGCTGTTAGAAGCTCCTTTAGGTTTACCCATATTATGAATACTCTTAAATCAGTAAGAAACATAAACACCATCTGAGGAATTTCTGAAAAGCTGGATGCATTGATAAGTTCCAAAATGCTTCACAGACAAAAAGAATGAAGAAGAAAGTCTGCTTAATTTGCCACTTTGGATTAGAATAGAATTTTATTACATTTTGATTGTTATGCTAAATTCAGGAGCATCGTTTAAAGTAATTGCATTCTCCACTTTCTCTGCAGCTTTGGCTTTAGATGTCCAGGTGTATATTGACTCTAATAAACCACAAAGTATTCTTGAGAGCTGTCACAGTGCATATTAACATTTATTTTAGAGACATCAGCCATCAATATACTGACCTCAGTATCAGACAATAGGCAGGAAAGTAGTGACTTTCAGACTAAGTTAGAAGTTATTAAATCCTTGAAGCAATGCTTGAAGATTATGGACAGCTGAGCAGCATTTTAAAATTCAGCTGACACACCAGTCAGTTATACTTGTTCAAACATGAAAAGGAAATCTTTAAATACGTCATTGCAAAAAGTTAACCAAACTGAAAAGTTATCTTTCTGAATAGTGTATGATAAAGAAATAAAGCCTCGTAAAGAATGTTGACTTTCATTTTCTTTTTAAAAAGCATTCTGTGAACTCTGGAATTCAGAAGCCAGGTTCCACACGATTTGTATTCTAAGGTCAGCTAAGTTTTGTAAGATCTTCAGCCAAGTTTCTAGAGTTTGGCTATTTCCTAGATCTGTCCCTTAGTGACAAAGAAGAGACTGGTTACAGCACAATTTTCATTCCTGTACTGACCACTTGTTTTCAAAAAAATACACAGAAACTTACTTATCTTTGAGCACAACAAATTTCTAAATCCTCTTTAATTTTATAACTAAATAAAATTGAGGGAGACAAAAAGATATATAACATGACACAATAAGCCTCACCTCCCAGGAAAACAAAAGATTTTATAAAATCAATCAAAACACTTACCTACTATACCAAAAGCAGAGACAGCTCGAGATAACCCAGAAGAGCCCTTCTGCCCCATCTTTGTTCTGTTTCCCAGGTCTAAGCGACCGAGAAGTTCCCTCACCTCTTGTTGTGTATAAACATGCTTTAAAAGAAAAAGTCACAGAAGTTACTGTTTTGGTAGCTAAATGTTATTTCATGTCAGAGAATAGCAGGATTTGCTTAATCTGTGAAATATACAATAAACCAAAGGCCTGCTCTACATTCTTTGTTTCCCATTTCAGTGCTACCAACTGTAGTTGGTAGTAACCAGTATTATTTGAAACAACTGGGAAAAAAGCCCAGCAACTAAATACAGAGGCACTTACCTTATCATCAATTATAACCAAATCCTTTGGCTCAGTGCGATCTATTTTCAAAACACGGTATTTGGTTTCTGCAGGATTACTTCCAACTAGAAAATACCGCTACATAAAAGAAAACCAACAAAACAGGTCAGAATATTATACAAGATAAAGCAACAAAACCCAGTGTAACTTAAGACATCAGCAATGCCATTTACATATTGCCTAGACTAGATCCATTCCTACTAACATCAAATATGCAATATTCCATATGGACTGTTAATGAACTGTTTTAGACACCAGTATCTTAGGCGGTATATTTGTATACAATCAACCTCTACAACTTAAAAGACCTCTTTCTAGATGTTTTACAAAGAGGAAAAAAATTTTAAATCAAAGGTTAAAACCTGTTTAGAGAAGATAAACTGTAACTTACACCAGGTCCAACCTTACCCTGCCCTAGCCATTACTGTGTTTTCACTTGTTCTGTAAAATTTAGCAGAAGCTTATACATGAGTTTTTAGCTGTACTCCATGATGGCTTGTGCAATTTATTTTATTCTGTTTTTATTTTATTTTATATTGTACTGCTTTGCTATTTCTGTCAACTAGTCTTTCCTGATCCATACAAAACACTGCAAAATTGTAAGTACTTCAGTACTGCAAGTTTTCTTCTATTTTTATTTATATTTGCTATGATAGTCTTCTCAACAATGTTCTTCCACAAAACTAAAATTTTCTGGTTAACAATACTACTGTTTAAAAAAAATTAGCTTTATTTCACATTTAAAATATGAATGACCACAGATAAACATATAGTCTGTCCATTTTTTATGTAAGGAGATCAAACTATAAATTAATTTCTACATTTAGAGGAATTAACAATAAGCACAGTTTGCAGGACTGACTTGCTAAAAGTAGCTCTCATTTTTTCTAATTCATTTAATCAGTGTGGTGCTATCACAGCAAGGTAGATCTCATTAATAATGCTCAACCTAGTAGGAAAGCATGGCAAATTCATGTGGATCTACACAGTCAGCTCTTAACTCTAAGAGTCACATGGATTTAAGATGTGGGAAAAGAAATCAATAATCATATTCAGACAAACCTCACAATTTCATAATTTATACCAATTAGATGTTAAGAAACATTTTCACTCTCAAAATATTTAAGGTGAAAGAAGAACTTAAAGACCTCTTCAGCTTCCTTGAATTCACAAAAGCATATAGATATTCAGTAAGTTCTAAACAGGAAAAAAATACTTAACTTCAAAAGCCATAAAAGGAAACACCACCAACTTCTGTTTCCACCTTGTACACTGTGCTATCTGACTGGCAAGTTTTGCTGTTTACTCCCAAATGACAGTAAGAAGGCCCTTCAAATTCATATGCCATCACAACACTCCCTCACTGAAGCCTTTGAGGCAGCACTTTGGCACAGGAAAGCATTTCCTACAGGGTTTTTTTTGAGCAGTGATGTGCTGCAGCGCACAGCCCAGGCTCCCCAGTCTGGCCTCCTCAGAGCAGCCTCTGCAGGGGATCCCATAGTGCCAAGCTCTTGCTTCCCAGGAGGGAAATTACAAGGACAGTGCATGGCACCAAATGGTACAGCTCTTCTGCTGCTATCATCCACCATCAGCAAGAAACACCAAACCACCAGACAGACACTTGCTTTGACCATGCCATTATACCATCTTTTTCTTATGCAGCAAAGGTGAATGGGCAGAGGGAAATATATTCGTTTGTAATACTCAGATGATAAGTTAGTATGCATTTCAAGAGTGCAGCTTCTTTATTTGTAGAAAACTGTTAGTTAATTAAAGGTAAACAATTTTAAGTATTCCATAATACTCCAGTATAGCAGTGATGCTCCACTATGTCCAGCTCACTAAATGAGTGCAATTTCTTCCCAAAGTGATACCTGTGGTCNGGGGGGAGAGAGTGAGAGAGAGATGGATATAGAGCTGCAAATGTTATTTCTAAGGAAGTTCAGCTGGATACTTCTCCATTATAATTTTAATTAACCAGTAAAACATAAAGAAGTGCTATGAGGAATACATCACTCACATCACCTTGGCAGCTGCAATAGAGGGCTGGGCACAGCTACAGGGCCAGCATTAGGTGCTGCTACTGCTGCTTAGAACAGCAGCAGCAGTGTTAGATTAGATGAGGAGTAATTGTACCTGCAGACCATGGAAGCAACCACCATAATGAATGGTACTTAACAGGTTCTCTGAAGTAATTTAAAGATTAATTTACAGGGTTTAAGCTGGAGAGCCAGACTGTGTAATGTATTGAGGAAGGTCATGTGAGAGCAGCATCAAAGGACTTAAGGCATGCAATGAGAAATCTCTATTTAGCAAATGGGCATGTTACCCACTGTGTGTCAGAGGATATTCTTGTGGAAGTAATAAAGGAAACATCTGAAAAAAATTTTGAATTTGGGTTAGTGTTCAAAACTAAGAACCCAAAATTAGACCTCTGCTTGGGAAGTTTTCAGGACTGGCTAACAACCCCAGAATTACTGGAAAAACAGCCTGATATGCCCACTCATATTCAACCTTCAAGATCTGAAAGAAAAATAAAGATTATATGAAAACTAAATATGTAAAAAAATACACAAAAAAGACACTTCAGCATTAGCTGTTTCTGCTACCTAATTTATGCATCTAATGATTAAATAAGTCTGTCTTACTGGATGACATGGAGCACAAATAAAACCGTATCGGTGACATGTGCTGCAATTATATTTCCCATCACACGAATACTAGGAAATCATAAAGAAAAATACCAAATCAACACAACACTGAGCATGTAACAGCAAATAAATTTCTATGGCTGTAATACAATTGTAAAATTAATCAAAGCTAAAATGTGCTGTAGTGTTTACAACTCTTCTGATTAACAGAAATTGTTACAATAAAAAAAGAGCAAAAGCTACAGAAACCTTTCTGGGAGTATTTATCCTTATTACTTCATTCCGTTTATTACTAAGTTGAACTGAATAATTTGAAGCATTTCCCAAGTGTCTTAAACAATTCCACTCTACAGCACAGCCAGTGCATTTAGATAAACAGGCAACCTCGACCAACAAAGTACTTTTTCCAGAGAACAAAACTGCATGAGAAACTGCCAGCTCCCTCATCCTGCTCTGGCCACAGCCTTCCAACCACACCTGAGGTGACCCATGCTGCTTCCAGGCTTACTGTGCCCCTGGCCTTTGCTGAAATTTGTTAACAAGCACACTTCACCAACTATGGCAACACACCAGGCAGCTACAAGAGCTGGACTGAAGCTTAATTTATTGCACAATTATCACTAAGCAACCACAAGATAGGAACAGCATTAGTCATTTCCACCTGGGACTGAGTTTTAACCAAAGCAATCTAATTGAAAGGCTTTACACCATCTTTTATCAATCTTTTGATTCAGCCAAAGCAAGCAAAAGAGCTTATTCTAAAAGGAGTCGAAATAAAATAAAAAGACTTACTGAAATTTGTTGGTTTTTAATGGCAGGATAATAGTTCTGAAATCAAACATTCTGCTTACTTTTTTTTTCCTTTTTTTCTTTAAGGTTACTTCTTAGAACTCAGAGTCTATAAATATGATTTGCTTCTTTGTATAGACTAATTATGATCAAGAAATGCTAGCACAGCAAAAAACTTTCTCAATCCTCAGTTAAAAAGCTACAAAGAACTTAATCAGGAGGAAAAAAAAGCGCGCAAAAATACACTACAAGCTGAAAAATAGGCAGTGCACTTATACAGCCAATTTTTAAATCTTCAAATAGCATTAAGAAAACACTTCGACAAAAAGCTTGCGAACAATACCTGTTGAGACCATGGATGTGTCTAAAAACACAAAGTCCAGAAGAAGTGGGTTAACCATGGCCATCTTCCAGATCCNTGTGTGTGTGTGTGTGTCTGGGTTAATTCTTTGCTTCGGTTGTGGTGGTTTTTGTGAATTAGGAAATTGACCCTTGTGAAGATTTGGGAGGGAGCGAGACTGCTGGGAGCGTCTGGTCAAGCTCAGCCGGTGAGTTTTCTGTCGGGGCAATGGGGAGTTGGCTGGCATGTAGTGGCTTTTTTCTGTTTTTAATATTAAAATGTTTAATGCAAGAGTGTCTGAACATTTGGGTTTGATGTTTCAAGACAAACTTTTTCAGATTCTCATCCTGAAGTAGATTTTTTTAGTTGAATTTTTAAATTTAATTTAAAACTGACTGGGAGTTGTGTGGGGCTGTGCTGGATTGGTTGGTTGCATGTGGGTTTTGCTGGGGCTGTGAAGTTGAAGTGGCCCTCTAAAGACAGTGAGGTTTTGTTTTGCCTTTTTCAAACAAACTTCAGCAAGCTGCTCATTTTTTGGCCTCCATTTGTGTTTGAAAGGTCCACGCAAATTTTCCTCCAACTTATCTTAATTAGAAATTTGTTCAGGTTTTAATTTGTTGTGCAGCACTGGACTTCCTACTGCCTGCATTCCTGGAAGAGCTGGGATTTGTGAAGAGGATGGTGGAAGAGATCAAGAACTGTGATTTAATTCCACAGAGTCTTATTCATGTACCTGCCTGTGTGGACACAGAGAGTAGTTCCATTGACCATGACAGGGCCCTTCTGTGTCTGAAGCACAAAACCAAAGGTCTTGACAGGCCCATGGCCCATTTCAGGGACCAAAGAGAAGTCACAATTGTGTGGTAATTGGAGCAGGAAGGAAAGATCAACAAAACAACTAAAAAAGAGCAACAAGCAATATGAGACTCATGAAGAAGTCATCAACAGCTTGTGATCAGGGGTTGTTCCAACAGTCCTTTGCTTTTCATAAGTGGATTTTCTCTCTTTTGATGGGTGCATTGTGTGTGTTCTGTAAATGCTTTTTCTTCTTATAAAAGCTTTCTTTTTACAAATCCATTTACCTTGTAATTCACTTCCATTTTAAGGTCATTTTACACACATGTAACTACTGTACTTTATAACAAATTCTTTTTTTCCTTCTAGCCTTAAAAAACACATGGCTTCACAAGAGGAAAAACAAGCTCAGCCCTTTACAGACATCTTTGATGAAGATGAAGCTGAAAGATCTTTTCTGTTGTCCAAGCCCACTTGCTTAATTGTCTTTGGAAAGCCGGTAAGATGTCTGATAGACGTGTTTTCGTCAGATATTCTGCTACCAATTCTACTTTTCCTTTCAAAACACTAGCTTACCAGTGCTACCAAAAGGGTCAAATACCTGCTTTTTGGATTTTGCCACTCTTCAAATCCTGCAGATGATGGTAAAAATTCTGGTCTCATTTAATGAGACCAATTTTTGCCTTCAATCAATTACGATTAAAAATGTTATTACTGTACTTAAAAGTTACACATTGCTCAAAACATTTCTTCTCTTTTGACATTGGCAAAATTGATTATTTTTATTTTNTCCCCCTCCTCAACAGGACAGGCACAGAAAATAAGATGGAAAAGGTGATGGGTCAAGACAGAAAGACTGCCTAACACTTACCATTACAAGCAAAAGAGACTTGACCTGGGGAGAAGGTATGTAATTTACTGAGAGTTAAAACAGAATCATAGTATAATTACACCTCAATGTAAAAACTCCACTCTGCCTTCTTTCTACAGGACCTAGAGTAATTCTGGAAGTGTCTGTCTTTCATCTCTCATAGAAACTAGCAGAATGACACAAAGAAAGGAAGACATGATAAGGCACAAAGAGAGGTACCTGGAAAAGCAGAGACGTCTGCTTCACGTAATCTGTTGAAACTCTTCAAAAGAAGCCCCTTCAACAGGAGAAACTTTAAGAACATATGCTGCCAAGCACCACTCCCTGGTCATGTAGGAATGAGTACCCATTCTGCATCTTAAAAGCCACAGAATTCCATTAATCCCTTTTGTCCCAAGGTAACCAAAGCTTTTTGGTTGCAAACAGGACTTTTCTCTTGCTACTCCATTGAAGGATTCCTCCAGATTCTCCCCTCAAATTCTCAGCTAAATCTATTAATTATCTATCTATACATTTTTCTTTAGCCAAATACTTATCTGCTCTTTAGCATCTATTCTGCTGGAATGCTTTCAGAAAAATAAGTAACTGGATGCCTTTTCAGCAGTCACTTCAATAGACTAAAGAAGTCTTGTGTCCCTTTACTCCTCTCAAGACATTGCTAGCATGTATGTTATCTCACCGGACCTTCAATGGACCTATTCCTGGGTGAATTCTTGTTTCTTAGATGAATATAGACTGTAAATCTACACAATATATCATACAAGATTTTATTCTAGAGATACATTAGTATTTTTCATTAATGACCATACCACATCTCTCTTTTCCAGAGCTGTAATTCATTAGCAGCTCAACCCTCCCACTCCTTCAGATAAAACACCCAGATCCTCCTTCTCCTCTGCTGCTTCTGAATAGATAAACTCCCAGTAAACTTTCACTGGTGTGTAATCTATTGTAAGGTGTATGAACTTTTATAGTACACCATTATACTTAAAATTATTTCTTTTATCTACTCCTGAGGATCATCATCATTTCTTGCTTTATTGTGCTCTGATTATCCTAATTATTTACAATATCTTAAAAGACTAATCAGAGCTGGTCCCTGTTTTGAGCTAATAACATTAAGGCAAATGCTTAAGTTTATCAGTCCTAAAAACATTATTTGAAAAAAATCAGCCCTATCAGATAATTCCTCATTCACTCCACACTAATTTATCTACTAAGCTTCTTTCTTCCATAACAGAGATTTTCCTTGTGGTACTGCATCTCAATAGAGGATTTGATTTAAATACATAAGGCCATCTAATTTTTAGATTAAAATATGCAATACAACCAGGTTAATCTGACAGCATCTTCCTAATTCTAGACTGTGTTTTATGTCATTTGCCTGAATTTGCAATTACTTTCCTATATGCAGGACTTCAGAATGGATAAAATATTCTATTTTTTATATTCCAGTCACAGCACTACCCTTGACTTGAGCGACTTGAAAATATTCGGAGTCATTTCACTGTTTAGTATATTTATTTTTACGTCAACACTGATTGATCCCTTTTTCATAACCTTATTTTTGTTACTCACTTTCTCTTCACCCCTAGTTCAGTACATTCATACTCAAAGTAAATTTCTAATTTAAACAGAGAATAATATTTATTTAGTTTTTAGGGCCATAACAAACTCAGTTTTAATAATAAAAATCTGTTTCATTTCATTAATTTTTTCTCTATTTTATAGCCATATATCCAGCAGTATGGCAAGACAGTTAAGACAGAAACAGTGTTTTCCTGAGTTGCACAAAACTCCTCCTCTTGTCCCAATTCTATGCTCTGCTCCACTACATCATCATCACTCCTAGAATGCCAATACACAGGGAATAGGAGAGTCAGCTGAAATGAGCTGTCTTCTGCTAATGAAACTGTTCCAGAGAGACCACATTTCACAGCCACTTCCAGATAGAAAATTTTGATAGCTAATGGTTGCCCAGTAGGCTGTTCATTACTTTCAACATTTTTTGAATGTGTCAGATACCCATCTATATAAATCAGTGCACTTCATAATTCAGTAAAAATTCTATAGCTTTTTCTGTGAACTCATATTCTATATTGAAGTTTCTCCAAATTGACCACAGATTAACTTCAACATTAAATATGCAACCTTTGGAGATTTTAATATAAAAATCTTTACAATGTTATTATTAGAATAAACAACATTTAAAATAAAACAAATGCCCATAGTTTTCTCTGGTGAATAAAGGGCAGAAATATCTACAGCTAATTATGCCAGTCACTTCACTTAATAAGCTTGTGCAAGTCATTTGGATATTGTGGAGATGAAGACTGTAAAAGAACCTGACTAGAATAAAATACCATTAATTAAGCCTCATAATATCCTGAAAGATAGGCAAGTGATATGACTTTATAGAGACAACACAAATTGTCTTGTTCAATGTCACATTGCCGCAGGGAAATGATAATTCCCAGTGAACTAACCTACAGCTTTCAGGTGGGCTTCATCTGGGGGAAACACAAAAGTTCCATCTTCTCCTGAAGAAGAGAGGAAAATATCTTTTGTCTTTTATTAGTCATAGTGCTCAAATATCTTTAGTGCCCTCTGGTGTGCATTTCAGTGATCAATATATGTATAAAAGGAAAGATAATTGGCATTGATCTGAATAAAACCTTCAGTTCATCTTTCTGACTACTTCTAAATAAGCTTTCAACTTCCTAGGACAAGCAGGAGATACAGTTAACATCTCCATGGCATTTATTGACCCAAAGCATCAGTTGAAAAGGTAGGTTTCAGCAACTACCCTAAATATAAACATCAATAGAAAATATAGAATTTTGCTCTCTGTTAATTCAATTGACACTGTGCACTCAGTTCTCCTCACCTCTTGCAGTCTCTCATTTGACTCCAAAAACAGTACCAGAGCCTATCCTCTTTGACTTTAATAATACTATTGTATTTTAATCTGAAAAGAAACCCAAACAAAGAAACTCTCTGTAAACCATTTCCACTTTTTCCACTTCCTTATCCATTTTATCTCTTCCTGCTTTAACACAGAGGGGTTTTAAAGGAATAAACTGTATGATCAGTGTAAACTTCATTGTTTCTCCCACTTCTGACAACTTAAATAATCCCTTCTTTGCACCAGAAATCTTAGGATACAGTCTCATGTTAGCCTGTATCTGACACAACTCCAAATCCCACATGCTGGATCTAGCAAGTCTATGGCCTTAGGGAAGTCAGAAGAGCACCTGAAACAGGAGAAAGCTGTTCATTTTTATTTTTGGATGATGCTTATGCTGTACAAATGACTGTCACAGCTGGCAACTGTATCATTGTGAGATCTTATGCAAAGGAGATGGCATGAGGGATGCCTTGGGGAGAAGTTTGTCAGCAGCACAACATGACACTGAATGAGCTGTAACAATGACTGATCAAACCAGAAGTCCAATTTTGGGCTCCCCAGTACAAGATAGACATTGATATACCAGAGTGATTCCAGCAGAGAGCTCTCCAGATGATCCACATGACAGAGCACGTGGTGTGCTGGTAGAGGCTGAGAGCACTGGGTTTAGGTTTGTTCAGCCTTCAGAAAGCTTTGGCAGCACCTTGCTGCTGTCTAAAACCATGTAACAGGAAAGTGTAGGTAAGAGAGACAAACTCTTGCAAGTGGCCTGCAGAGGCTGTAAAATCTATGTTTGAAGGTATTAACATCCTTTAGTCCATGCTTTTATTAAGTGCAGCAAGTCTTTTCAAATAATCATACCAAAATGATTCCTACTGAACTTTTTCTTTTGAAAAAATCACTAGAATTTGAATATCAAACCAGGAAGTGTTTCAATTTGTACTTCTTAAAAGTAAGAACAAAACCTTACTCAGGGAAAAAATTCCATTTTCATCACTCACAAAAAGTGACTGAAGTAACAGCTTTGAGATGCCCTTGCTCAGCTGAGACATTTCAAACAGCACATGGTCATCCACAAACCATTGCCTTTCACAGCTGATGAAAACCATCTTGGCTCCTGGAGCGATCAGGACTGCTGGATCTTCCTCTCACTGAATTCTGAACAAAGCACAGCATGGACAAACCCATCCATTCAGGCAGAGACTGCCAGCTACCACTGGCCAGATGTAAAAGACTGTAGCTCCTGAAACAACAGCATCAGCTGGAGAGGCCCAGAGAGTGGCAGACAGCTGACAGAATTCCAAAGCACAATATTTGCCCTGCACGCAGCACGTTGTCTCTCAGCAACAGAGAGAACCAGGCCAGGTATCCACACATGCCAGTCGCTAGAAGCCAAATCTCAGCTAACTGAGATGTAGCATGAGTTGTGAGCCAAGAACAACTAAACTGAGTAATACAGGACCTGATTCAGAGATCACATTTGCCTGCTGCCCTACTCATGTATAACAATAATTTAGCTGAAAATGGAACAAAAAATAGCCTTTACCAGCAACAATGAAAAAGATAAATAAGGTAGCTTTCAAAATTCATTTAGGCATAGGTAAAATGTAACACTTTGGAAAGACTTTCTGGAGCGTAACCTTCATTTTTAAAATTTACTTGTAAAAATAACTCTGCATACTTTAATCTGTCTCTGTTTCATAGGCTGTTCAGTGGGGAATTATGACAAAAGCACAAATCTGCTTCTGACAGAAGCAAAGCTGGAAGTCAGATTTCTATTTATACTGAGATCATTCTTGCATCTGTGACATTTTGGGAAGCTTCCAAGGGGCTTCAGTGTATAAATTATCTTTCTGTTATCAGTACAGGTACATCTGAACTTGAAACTAGACCTAACTGCTGCACTTAAAGCCACGGTACCTAACTCTATCAAAAACTATCTCAAGTGAAGAAAACCAACATACTATGAAACATGAAGAAATTTGATTGAGAGCTAAGGAATGGTAAACACAGTGGTATTTACACCAAGAATTGGCTTCTGAGTCACACTGTGCTCATCACATGGCTAAAGCAGCAATCACCACTCCAACCTCCAATCCACTTTGCCCATTAGAAAAAAGTACTGTGAGCAACACATGCCTATAGTGTCTGCAACAGGATGTAACGAATGCTGAAAATCTTCAAGAGCTTACTTCCAGAGCTCAGACTGAAAACTTTGGAAACTGTTTCACCAGTCATTCAGCCAAGGAAGACCGAAGTGTGTCATAAATAGCAAACAGGTCGGTGCAGGTCGTAACAAATTTAGCCATTCTTAATTCAAATATTAATTCCGGACACCTTCTGTTGTCCAGTTTTAACTCCCCGTGGCACGGGGGAGCCCTGCTGTCCTGGCAATGTGACAGCAGCCACAGGACAGAACAAGCAGGGGCCCGACCTTCATTCCCACCGTGGCAGCACCCCCACCGCCGGGCCCTGCGCTGACCGGCCCGTCAGAGGCCACTCCTCCGCTTAAGTCACGAGGCAAAAACACAGTGAAAACAAGAACTTAAAACCTTCTTTTTCTCAGTTCTTGGGATGTTTTGAGTGTGTGATCAAAAAGAACTAGATCCCAACACGCCAAAAGAAAGGTAAGGCGTAGTTTTTGACAAGCTGCAACCCAGCCGAGGCAGCAGCTCCGGGCAGGGCCGAGCCAACACACAGAGCGGGGCCGGGACATCCTCCCCGAGCTGTGCGGCGGCCGCAGCCCCGGGACTTGCCGCGGCAGCGAGGGGGGACGCTACTTACAGCCCTGGTCTCGTACAGCACCAGCTTCTGCACGGAGCTGATCAGGGGGGCGGCGGCCGCCACCGGCATGGCAGCCCCGAGGCGCGGCGGGGGCGAGAGCGGCGGGGGCTACCCGGGAACACCCCGGGCACAGCCGGAGCCGGGGGAGGAACACTCCGGGGCTGAGCGGGGAACCACCGCCGGCACCGAGGGAACCCGGAAGTGCCGGCGCGCCAACGCGCAGGCGCGCCCACGGGGGGCCGCG